>PVIH01001293.1:228546-246101 GCA_004025045.1 Sigmodon hispidus
TGTGTGTGTGTGTGTGTGTGTGTGTGTGTGTGTGTGTGTGTGTGTGTGTGTGTGTGTGTGTGTGTGTGTGTGTGTGTGTGTGTGTGTGTGTGTGTGTGTGTGTGTGTGTGTGTGTGTGTGTGTGTGTGTGTGTGTGTGTGTGTGTGTGTGTGTGTGTGTGTGTGTGTGTGTGTGTATGTGTGTGTGTGTGTGTGTGTGTACACAAATATGTGTGTGTGCTTTTAGGTTTTACTCTCTTCCAGCTGCTTTCACAGTTACAAGCCAGTTTTTTGTCTGTTTTTTTCTACCAGGTGACCATCAAAAGATATTAACATCTAAGACACAGTAGCCACAGACACAAAAGCATCTATCTTTGGAAAACGTGTATTTATTATTCTTCCCCTCACTTCTTCCTCTTATTTCTAGTTTTTCTCCCACTTAGAGAAAGTGAGAAAACCCAGCAGTATATTTTTTAATGCTACAGATATATAGGATAATATATGGCATTATATTTATTGAAGCTAGAAGAAGGTATCTCCATGCAACTTGTTGCTTCAGATACTTGAAGAAACATCAAAGTAGCTAGAGAGATGGCTCAGCAGTTAATGCTGTTCCAGAGGACGTGGGTTTAATTCCCAGAACCTACAAGGCCATTCACAACTGTAACTCTAATCCCAGGGAATCCTATGCCCTATTCTGTCTCCCAGGGACACTGCATGCATGTGGTACACAGTACATTTAGGCAAAACACTCGTACACACAAAATAATAAAAATTTAAAAATAAAAAATCTTCAAAAATTATTTTCTCAGGCAGCAATTAGGATAAATTATATGTTAGCATCTCAATAATACAAAATTTAATTAATCTTGTTTATTTTGGATTTTGAAGACAAGGCTACCCTGTAGCCTAGGTTGTTCTGGAACTTACTATGTAGTACAGGCTGATCTTGAACCCATGATGATTGTCCTGATTCAACTTTGTATGTGCTGAGATTATCAATAGAAACCACTATGCCTGGCTTGATTTGTCTTCTGTATCTGTCTATTAAAACTGTAACTTTTAAATTTAATCATCTAATGCTAATGTATTGGGGTTTGAGAAGTGTTCCTCATTTAGAATAAACATTTTAACTGTCAATTCCAGTAAAACTCATATGAGACTGGAACAGCCCTGAAAGAGTTTGGATTTTTTTCTTTTTAGGTCTTCAGAAATACTTTGGTAGTCTAGTGTAGTGGTTAGATGTAGGGTCTGGAAACTGTTGCACTGAATCTGAACTTGGCATCATAATGTCCTAGACTTAAACAGGCTACTTTGGAGTAATGTACTTCTTTTGCAGAAATATTGTGAGAAATACATGTTTTAGTAATATACCTGATATCACAAAGTATGTTTGAAGTATTAGTCATAATAGTGATTTAGTTATTAGTTAATTATTAGGTCTATTTAATTATAACTCAGATTTGGTGGGGAGAATATTTACTTTATAAAAATAGAATTCAGATAGCTTGAGAGTTTAGTTTCTCCTTTTTTTCTTAAAATTCTTGTATTTGAAAGGAGCTTTATTAGTGTAGTAGGTTGTTTGCTAGTATCATTAAAAATTTTCACTTAATAAAAATTTTGTTTTTGGAGGGACTAGAGAGATGGCTCAACAGTTAAGAGCACTGAACACTCTTCAGAGGACCCAGCTAGGTTCAATTCCCAGCACCCACATGACAGCTCACAACTGTCTGTAGCTCCAGTTCCAGGGGATATGACACCTTCATACAAACATGCATCCAGGCAAAACAGCAATGCAAATGAAATAAAAATAAAAAATTATTTTAAAAAATTTGGTTTTTTGAAATTAGAGAATCTCTAGTTGCTTATCTGTATGGCAGAAGCCATTGCATATAATTGTATAGCAACCTGAAGCACCATATGGAATAATCCATGTAACTGTCATATTCAAAGATCCCCTTCCCTTCTGAATTTATCAGTTTAACAGGCCATGCTTAAATGCATATTAATTTATTGACAGTTCAGTATTTGATAAGATCACTATAATTAGTCACCTTAGTTTGTATAATGAAATTATGGACTCAATATATTTATGTTTAATGATCGAGACAACAAATCTATGTGGTGAAATAGAATAGAAACAGCCAGATATTCTCTAAAGACCCCAAAGACACTGGAGACATTCATGGGTTTAAATATGTATTTGTGCAAGGAAATAATAGGTTGAGAAGGGTGAACTGTGTAAACCCAGCCATGACAAGCAGCTCTTAGAAGATGAATTTTAAAAGCCACTGGTTGAATTCATATGTGATAACAAGAGGTCTTTGGTTCAGGCTTTGTTTGAACAACACATTTTACACATTTAACCCCATAAAGAATAAAAAGGTTTCTTCACATAAAAGAGCACTGAAAAATTATAAGAATATTTTCTTTTGTTTTTGTCCTACTTCTTCTGGAGTGTTTTAAAGACAGGGTCTCACTCTGTAGCCCACATTGTAGCCCAAGATGTCCTTGAATTCCTGTGAAGCAGCCGCTGTCTCCTACTTCTCTTTACCTGTCTGTATAATCTGTAAGTTTCTCAATTTTATAAGCATTTCACACTGATTCTTTGGAGGTTTTTTGTTTTTGCTTTTGTTTGTTTTTAGAGACAGGGTTTCCCTGAGTAGTTCTGGCTTTCCTGGAACTCACTCTGAAGACCAGGCCGGCCTTGAACTCAAGAGATTTGCGTGCCTCTGCTTCTCCAGTCCTGAGATCAAAGATATATGCCACTTTCACCTGATATTCTGTGGTTTTTAAACTAAACTTAAAGTGCCACTGACCGTAAAGGAGGTTTAGTTACATATAGTTTAACTGAAAATGTCTAGGAACTCTAATACTTTCTTACTAAATAAATTCTTGAATGATATGTAAGCTTGAAAATTAAGTCAAGAGCCTTATGGAGAGAGAAAGTATCCTTAGGATATACCTGTTTAAATACCATTTTTGACATCTTAATCTGAAGGATTTAAAATTTAAGATAATTTTAGTAAACAAGGATCTAAAGTCTTTTGGAAAAACTGTAAGGACACCAGGGTGACTGGAACCTCTGGTGATGAGCTTGTTCAGAATGTAACTGATGAAAGCAGGAATTTGGCTACCAAATTAGTTTTGGGGGTTTGTTCCAGTTGATTTGGGATACTTAAAGGATGATGTCCATTAGCAAGTACAGAGCTTGTAATTTTTGATGTATTGTTTTTTTCATTCCCATTCATACTCTCACTCTCACCCCCATCTCTGCAGCTGAGTTTATATTCATTTGCAAACATTAACACCATGTTTCTACTTTTTATATTTAAACTTTAGATCATTTAAACTGCTACTATAGTCTACTCTTTTTAAAGTCAGTTATCTTATTTGAGTATGTAATTTAGAATATTTGATTGGTAGGATTCGTTCCTATTGTTATGCACTGACACCTCCCATTTGATAGTGTTTGGCAGACTGCTAGGTATGAAACCACATATATGGTCTAGGGGACAATGCTGGGTATTGTTCCTTTATCATTTCCTATCTTACATTTTGAGACAATGTCTCTTACTGAACCTGGAGCCCACCAATTGGCTATGGTGTCTGGCTAGCAAGCCCCTCAGGTCTTCCTGACTCTGTCTCTAGTGATAGGATTATAGGCCTATACAGCCACAACAGTTTCTTATTTTGGAATCAGGGATCCAAATTTGGATCCTCAAGCTTGCACAGCAAGCACTTTGCTCACTGTGCTGTCTCTTCAGTCTCTTTATTTTGAGACAGTTTTCTTTTTCTCTAAGTTGCAGAGGCAGGCCTTGAACTTGATCATAATCTAGGTAGACCTTGAGTTTGTGAACTTCCTGCCTCAGCATCCTGAGTAGCTAAGATTATAGGCCTATGCCACCAAGCCTGGCTGTTGCTCTAGTTTGTATGTACATTTCCTTCCACTTCATCGTTTTTAATGGATCCTGGAATCAAACTCAGGACCTTGTGCATGTGAGACAAGTGCTCCATCAACTGAGTTATACCAGTCCTCCTCTTGTCACTTCTATGTGATAAATATAAAAATTTCTTGTACTTTTTATTATTTTTGGAGTATTGGAATTATTTTATAAACATTGCTTTGTATGGGTCTATAGAATTTTAGTGGTGGGAAATTGCCTATCTGTTTTCATGCTAAATGGTTTCCTGATTATGACTCCAAGGATGAAAGTCAGAATAGCTTATCTCTCTAATCTTGAGAAGACTTTGTGCTATAGTAAAAACTGTGTACCATGTCTTTGTAGTAATTGACTAGACATTTGTTAGGCATTTAAATGACCACCTGGATTCTAGACCTGGCTTAGACTTTAGTATAACACAGGAGGTCATGCATTTAAATAGGATTGTGAGCTTAGGCAGATGACCTAAATTAGTGAAGCTGACCAAGTGGTTAGTGGACTGTAGTAAATCCAGGGCTGTATACCTTATGTTGAAGGGCTACTGGCTATGACTTAGTATTCACCCAGTTTTGCTAGAAATATTTAGAAAAATGCTGTTAATGAAGACGAATGAAATCTGATATTTTCAGATCAGCAACTGAAATGTCTAGAAAAATTTGACCACAGGAAATAGAAGATCAAGTTTAAGCCATAAGAATATTTTGGTTTATCTTGTAACAAATCTACATATATCTAGAGCGGGACTATCATTTTAGCAGTTCGGTGGTATCATAAATACCCACTTTCTTTTTTCCCTCAATACTGAGTCTTGAACCTAGGACCTCACACATGCTAGGAAAGTGCTCTACCACTGAGCTACATCTCCAGCAAGATCCAAGCTCTTTTTATCTTTCTGTTTTGTCATCAGTAATATATTGGAGTCCATTATCTATTTTTCTCCTCATAAAAGATAGCTAACGTAGCACTAAGTAGCACATTCATGTTTGTTGCAGGAAGTGGTAGAAAATGTAGTGTTAGCAATGGCTCTACCTTTGGGAAAGCAAACTTTTCTAGAAGCTACCTAAAGGTGTTTTTTTTGTTTTTGTTTTTGTTTTTGTTTTTGTTTTTTTACTATATAAAACACCATAACTAAAAGAGGGGAATCAGGACAGGAACTGAGACAGGGCAGGGTCCTGGAGGCAGGAAATTTTTGAGAAGCCATGGAGGAGTGCTGCTTATTAGCTTGCTGCCATGATTTGCTCAGCCTGTTTTGTTATACAATCTAAGACTACCTGCCAGGAATGGCACCAATCCACAATGAACTGGGCCTTCCCTCATCAATCAGTAATTAAGAAGATGCAAGACAGACCTGCCCACAGGCAAATCTTATGAAGGCATTTTGTCAGTTGAGATACATAAAACTCTTAATTCTCAATGACTCTAACTTGCCCAGACAGAGCTCAACTCCCCTCTCTTAGAAGATTTCTTTTTGAGGTTTAGACAGGAAAAAGATTACATCACTATCTCTAGTTGTAAGTAAGTATATGGCTTTTTTACCCCCCTGAAATGTTGAGTGGCAACAAGGGAGAAGGATATTTGGAATAGGTGTTGCCTAACCCTGGCCTACCCTAACAGTAAATACAGTTTTAAACACTATATTTTCAAACTTTTCATTAAATTTTTTTCTCACACACCCATGCATGCATGTATCATAGCACACATGTGGAGGTCAAAGGGCTAGTTATGGATGTCAGCTTTTTCTTTCTACTGTGTGGGTCCAGGGGGTTGAACTCGGGTTATTAGGCACCTTTACCCACTGAGCCATCTCACCAGTCCTAAATCCTGCAGAAGAGGGGAAGGAAAGATTTTAGGAGTCAGTGGAGATGAAGGACACCAGGAGAACATGGCCCACTGAGCCAACTAAGCAGGGCTCACTTGAGTTTACAGAGACTAAAGCTGCAGGCATGACACCTGCAAGGCTGCACTGGGTTCTCTGTGTGTATGTTATGGCTGTTAGCTTGGTGTTTTTGTGGGGACTCCTAACAGTGGGAGCAGGTATGTATGTCTCTGACTCTTGTGCCTTGGGGACTCTGTTCCTCCTATTGGGTTGTCTTGTCCATATGGGGACTTTTGCCTTAACTTAATGTATCTTGTTTTGTTCTGTTTGGTGGTTGTCTCTTGGAGGGCTTTCCTTTTCTGAAGGGAAATAGAAGGGGAGTGAATCTGGGAGAGAGGGGATGGAGGGGGAAATTGTGGTCAGGATGTATGAAAGAAGAATCTATTTTCAATAAAAAGTTTTATTTTAATTTGCATTATTCTATTACTCTTCGTTGGTTTTAGCAGGGTTTTTTTTTTTTTTTTTTCCAGACAGCTTCCATGGGAGCTTCAAAATATTTTATTTCTAGTAGTCACAGAACCAATATAGATAAAATAACAGTAATTATATTAGTAAAACTTGACATCAATTTTAATTATATGGGCTGCAGAATTACAACATTAATTGAAGTGATACGTAAGACTGTAAAAGACCCTGAATTTAGAACGAGAACTTAGAGTGACCTAAGAAAGAATCCCAAGCCCCTGGTCCCCCTTGGAATCCTCTTGTCAAGTAAAAACAGTTTGTCCTGTCCTTGCTCCTAGATTTCTCTCTCTCTCTCTAGCTTAATACTGTTTAATGGATATTACTCATTAGATGCAACACACACATACACACACACATATGTACATTGCATAAACCTTAGATGAATATTGACTGCTTTGATAAATGTGTACATTATAATCTAAGGCTCTATCATCCCAGGAAACTCCTTAGTACCCCTTTTTAATCAATTCTCACTCACACTACAGAGGTAAAATACAGTATTTTTGTACAATAGATTCCTCCTGCTGGCTATTATAGGACTTCCCAAGAATGCCATCAGTGTGATTAGAGATGGTTCAGAGGTTAATAATATGTGCTGTTTTCACAGAAAATTCAGGTTCAGTTCCCAGTGCCCACATCAGACAGCTTACATCCATCTGTAAACCAGAAGATCTGGTGCCTTCTTCTGGTCTCCAGGGACACCTTCATTCCCCCGTGTGCATACATACACACATACAGGCAAACACATAATTTTAAAAATCTAGTTTAAAAAAGCAATGGATTCAGATAAAACACTTTCTATAAAGCATCTTTAACTGGGCATAACATCCTTGAAATTTACTCTCTTTATTCTGTGTATTCACATTTTCCTCATTATTGCTGAGAAAGTTCTCTGTTTCCTGACATCTAAGAGCTTGTTTGACTTTCCTCCTCATATGAATTTCATATATATGTATATATTATATTTTTTATTTTCCCCCTCTTTCCCCTTCTACCAGTCTTCCCCCCTCCTCTTCCCCATTCAGAGAAAGCAAAAAATTCTGAGGCAAATCAATTCAGTCTAGCATATCCAGTTGAGGTGTATCAAGGCTGAGAAAGGTCTTTTCCTGATAGACATGGGCTTTGAGGAGCCAGTTCATGGAGTCCATATAGACTCTGGTCCTATTGCAAGAGGCTCCAGAAACTGCCCATGCCTTTCAAATGTGAGCAGTTTCTGGACCCTTAGAGGGTCAGCCTGGTGTTTGGTTATGAATCTCTGCATCTGCCTTCATCAACTGCTGGATGAAGAAGGTTCTATAATGGCAATGAGGGTGGTCATTCATATGAGAATAGGGAAAGGCTAAGTACCCTCTCCATTATTGCTTGGAGTCCTAGCTGATTTCTTCCTGTGGGTTCTTGGGTGTTTCTTAGTATCAGGTTTCTCTCTAATCCCACAATGGTTTCCTTTATCAAGATACCACCTTCTTTGCTATCCCTCTCTGTTGCTTCCTGCACCATCCCATTCTCTCATGTTCTCTCTTGCTTCCCCTGCCCCATGGTTGAAATTTTCTCAGGAGAACTCTATTTCCCCTTCCCAGGGGATCTATGATATCTCTCAACTTTCTCCTGTTACCTAGCTGCTGGGGATGTGTGTGGATTGTAGCTTGGTTATTCTTTGTTTTATGTCTAAAATCCACTTATGTCGGTCTTTCTGGGCCTGTGTTACCTCACTCAGGATGATATTCTCCAGATCGATCCATTTGCTTGCAAATTTCAGTATGTCTTTTTTTTTCTGCTGAGTAGTACTCAATTGTGTAAATGTTTCACAAATTTTTAATGCATTCTACAGTTGAGGGGCATCTAGGTTGTTTCCAGGTTCTAGATATTATGAATAATGCTGCTATGAACATAGTTGAGCTAATAGCCTTGGGGTTAGAATGTGCATCCCTTGGATATATGCCCAATAGTGGTATTACTGGATCATTGGGTAGATTGAGTCCCAGTTTTCTGAGGAACCATCATACTAATTTTCTGAGGAACCATCGTGCTCGTTTTCTTTATATATATATATATATATATATACATATATGTATATATGTGTGTATATGTATATATGTATATATACACACATATATGTATATATATTTATTGGTGATTTTACATATGCACACAAACTCAGTTATCAAACTTTTCAGATTCATACCCACTCTTATGACCTCCCCATTTATAAAAACACCCATTCATGTTCACCATACTCATTTTCAAAGTGGCTGTACAAGTTTACATTCTCACTAGCAATGGAGGAGTGTTCCCCTTGCTCCACATTCCCTCCAGCATAGGCCATCATCTGTGTTTTTTGATTTTAGCCATTCTGACAGGTGTAAGATGGTATAGAGTTGTTTTGATTTGCATTTCTCTGATGGCTAAGGATATTCAGCAGCTCTTTAAGTGTCTTTCAGCCATTTGGGGTTCTTCTGTTGAAAATTCCCTACTTAGTTCTGTACCCCATTTTCCAATTGGATTCTTTGGTTTTTTGACCTCTAGTTTCTTGAATTCTCCATATATTTCAGAGATCCTGTCAGATGTAGCATTGGTGAAGATCTTTTCCCATTCTGTAGTTTGTTATTTTTGTCTTGTTGACTGTGTTCTTTGCCTTATAGAAGCTTCTCAGTTTCAGAAGGTCTCATTTATTAATTGTTGCACTCAGTGTCTGTGCTACTGGTGTTATATATAGAAAGTGGTCTCCTGTGCCAATATGTTCAAGGATCATTGAGTAGATTGATTCCCAGTTTTCTGAGGAACCATCATACTCATTTTCTGAGGAACCATCATACTCGTTTTTTTTTTTTTAATATATACATGTGTATGTGTACATATTATATATATATATATATATATTTTTTTTTTTTCTATCAGGTTCAGTGTAACTGGATGTAGAATGAAGTTTCTGGCCTGTCCGGCCAGAGGTCTAGAGGTTCAAACCTTTTCTTAGCCCCAAATGATCACACAAAGGCTTATATTAATTTCATACTGTTTGGCCTATGGTTCAGGCATATTGCTATCTGGCTCCTGCATCTTAATTCTTGGGTGGCTGGACTTGACTCTGCCCTCCTTCCCCTATCTATGCTCTGATTTTCCCGCCTACTTTTTTTTTTTAACTTTATTTATTTATTTATTTATTTGCCTTGGTGTTTTGCCTGGAACTGGAACTACAGACAGTTGTTACCTGCCATGTGGGTGCTGGGAATCAAACCCGGGTCCTCTGGAAGGACAGATGGTACTCTTAACCGCTGAGCCATCTCTCCAGCCCCTCCCACCTACTTTTAAGATGCCTGCCATAGGCCAAGACAATTCCTTTATTCACAGCATACAGAAAGACATCCCACATCAAATGGATTTGTGTTGAGGTCTTTGATCCATTTGGATGTGAGTTGCGTGCAGGGTGATAGGCTTGGATCTATTTGCATTTTTCTACATACCACCATCCAGTTATGCCAGCACCATTTGTTGAAGATGCTTTTTTTTTTTTTTAAATTGTATATTTTTGGTCTCTTTGTTAAAAATCAGGTATTCATAGGTATGTGGATTAATGTCAGGGTCTTCAATTTAATTCCATTGATCCACATGTCTGTTTTTATGCCAGTACCAAGCTGTTTTTATTACTGTAGCTCTATAGTAGAGGTTGAAGCTAGGGACGGCGATGCCTTCCAAACTTCTATTATTGAACAGCATTGTTTTGGTAATCCTGGGTTTTTTTTTGTAATTTCATATGAAGTTGAATATTGTTCTTTTGAGGTCTGTGAAGAATTGTGTTGGGATTTTGATGGGTATTGCAATGAATCTGTATATTGCTTTTTGTAAGATTTCCATTTTTACTATGTTGATCCTACCTATCCAAGAGCATGTAGGATCTTTCCATTTTCTAATATTTTCTTCAGTTTCTTTCCTCAGTGACTTAAAGTTCTTGTCATACAAGTCTTTCACTTCTTTGGTTAGAGTTACCCCAAGATATTTAATGTTATTTATAGCTATTGCAAAGGGTGATGTTTTCCTGATTTCTTTTTCAGCTCTTTTATCATGTGTGTAGGAGGGCTATTGATTTTTTTTAGTTAATCTTATATCCTGCTACATTGCTGAAGGTGTGTATCAATTGTTAGAGTTCCCTGGTAGAATTTTTGGGGTCACTTATGTATGCTGTCATATCATCTGCAAATAGTGATAGTTTGACTTTTTCTTTTCCAATTTGTATCCCCTTGATCTTCTTTTGTTATCGTATTGCTCTAGCTAAAACTTAGTGAACTATATTAAATAGATATGGAGAGAGTGGACTTAAGCATTTTCAATAAAAGCTACATCGAACTATAGTTATAAATGGTCTTTTAAAATGATGACACAAATATCTAAGAGGATCTTCAGCATTGATATAAAGTATTACGTATATGCTGATAGAAAAAATTTTCAATTGCTTTTGTTCTTTAAAATACTTTGGAATTTCAATTACTTGAGCCGTAATTGTGGTGCTCAGCTAAATGGTTCATATATACAGAGAGACAAAACTAGACCTTAAATACCCCTGGTATCACCCTATAGGAAGATAGATAGGACTTGCTGTTTATTAGAGTAAATGTTTTATTGTAGGTTACAAAGGGCCTTCTGAATATTTGGGAGAGATCCAAAACTTAAAAGTATAAGCAACAGTAATGGCAGTAAAATTCCTAAGGGCAATGATATGCTTTTGTTCAAATGCTGTCAAGTGTTTTCTACTGAAAGAAAGGAAAGGTGTCTAAACTTGTGCCTTGCCATTTGTTGCTTAGTATAATAAGGCTGTCTTGTCTTTAAACAAGGGAGGAAGATCTTGCTTTAAAGTGATTCATAGTGATGTAGTAGGTTAGTAATGGGGAGGTATTTCTCTGCTCAATATGTGCACCAGAAATTATAGATACTGATATTTTCCCACCAAATTTAACTCCTATGTTTGAATTCCTCTTAACACCCCACTTGGAGCTCAGATCCATGGCATTGCATGTGCTAAGTGAGACTTCTTAGGAAATATGGGTGTGTGTGTGTGAGATACTTGGTTCTATGAGAGCCTTAATAGTAGAAGAATTAAACCTCACTTCCACATGACAATAGGAACTTAGGGCATGACATTTATGATATATGAGTCATAATTAAAGCATACTTTTAAGTCCTTAAATATTCAGTAATCTTTTTTACCTGTGATTATTTTTCCTATTGTCTCTTGATATTCATTCTTCTGCGACTGGATGATTATTCATTTATAGTTAAATTCAGCAACTAAGCCTTATTTTATTATTTTTAAATCTTGCTATGATTATAGAACTAATTATAATAAAAACTCAAGTCTAGCATGTTTATAGCTATACAGATACTGTCATGACACAGAATAGGTACAGTGAGTTAGAAAGACACATAGAAACATATTCTTCTAGGAATAAAGACTTTTATAAGCCTTTTATAATTTCAAAATTTTTATCATTAACAATATTTTAAAATTTTCTTTTAAGAGCAATTATTTTGAATATTATATAAGCAGAGGTTGGTGAGATCGCTCAATAGTTAAGAGCTCTTAACTGCTCTTGCAAAGAGTCTGAATTGGGTTGCTAGCACTCACATGACACCTCATAACTGCCTGTAACTCCAGTTCCAGTGGACCTGACACCCTCTTCTCATCTCCATGGGCTCCTGTACAGAGGGTACACATAAATTCATGTAGATACATACATATAAAAATCTTTAAAAATTATATGAGCTGTTTTTACAGTAGGGCAGAATGTAAGTTTTAATAATAAATATAAGTGTAAGATTTGGAGAACCTTTTAATGCAAAAGATTCGAGAAAAGATTAAAGACTAAGATTTTCTCAGAGTTGGTGAATGTTGACAGTTCACCTGTTTTATCTGAGAGAGAATTGGAAGTGTTTTTTTTAATAGAATTATTTGTGTGTCTGTCTGTCTATCTGTCTGTTTCAGTGTGTGTCTATGTTTTTCTTGTGGAGTGTATGCCATGGATGTGTAGGAGCCCCAGGTCAGAAGAGGAGAGGTGGATGGAATTACATGCCTTGTGAGCTGCCCAGCATGGGTGTTGGGAACCAATCTCTGGTCTACTAGAAGAGCAGCAAATACTCCTAACCTCTAAGCTATCTTGCCAGCTCCAAGGGGTTTCTTGATTTTATTTTATTATTTTATAAATATCGGTGTTTTCCCTGCATATATGTCTGTGCAACACATGTGTACAGTACCCACAGAGGCCAGAAGAGGGTGTTAGGTCTCTTGGAACTGGAGTTACAAATGGTTGTGAACTACCATGTGGGTGTTAGGAATTGAGTCCTTTAGAAGGGCAACCAGTGCTCTTAAATCCAAGCCATCTCTCTAGCTCTAGGGTTGCTTTTTTAAAGTGGTTGTGACATACTTATGACAAAGGTTGCTTTATGCAACTGTAAAGGTTTCTGATTTTATTTTGTAAATGAGCAAAGAAGAGTGCTTATATTAAATATTGATTTTTACTATTAAGATTTTCATGCATTAGTTGGGCATTGTGGCACATGACTTTAATTCCAGCACTTGTGAGGCAGTGGTACATGTTTCACCACATATCAAAAATGAGTTAGAGTTTGTTTTAGTTATATATTTTTAAAATAATTATCCATTTTTTGTTGTGTGTTCTCATAGAAATTTTGTATATATGCATACCCTTTTTTTTTGAGATGAGGTCTCTGTTGTAAATGGTTCTGGGCTGGACTTTCCAGTCTAATCTTGAGGTTCGAACCCCCAGCCCCCCCCAGATACACACACACATTCCCACAGAATCACACAGACACTTGTATTATTTTTACACTGATTGACCTAGGGCTCAGGCATATAATTTGCTAGCTCCTTCATCTGAACTCAACCCATCTTGTTCAGTCATGTGGCTCAGTACCTTTTCTCAGAGCAGCATTTCCTCTGCATCTCTTGGTAGCTCGGTGGACTCTGGCATTTGTGTCTGGCATCTGTGTCTGTTCTGAGATGTTCTTGAGTTTTCTTAGCCTGGTAGCCCCGCCCACACTTCCTGTTTGCCTTTGGCCAATCAGCTTTTTATTAAACCCATAAGGCAGGACAAATATTTGCATTACCACCATAATCCTACTACAAGGTCTCACTATGTCACCCTTGCTAGTAATAGACCAGCCTGGCCCTGAAGTGACATAGATCCCACCTGCCTCTGCCTCCTGAGTGATGGGATTAAAGGTGTGTGCCACCATGCCTGACCATATAAATAGTTTTGTGACATTATATTAGTGGTTTTGTTTAAGACTCAGCTTTCTCCACTAGACTGAGGTTAGGAGCTTTTCTTATTTTTATAACTTTTCATTGCAGAAATATGATGATAAATATGTAGTAGATATTAGTAAAGAAATGTTAATATCTTACTGTTATAGACTTTATCATTACTGAAATAATTCTGTGATTAATAATTTTACCTAAGCATATTTAATGAATTACTTATATTTCATAGTTTAGAAGTTTTGCAAATATTTAAATTTATAGACTGAATTTTATGCATGATACAGAGATTAAAGTTCATGAATGAGTTAACATACAGCCAAATTTATGAAAAGGCCAGTTGGGAGCACCCAGCAATAAAGTGGGCAGGAGTGGAATAGAGTGAATCAATAGAATATGTAAAGATAAAACACTGTAGCTGTTGTTAGAAATGTACATACTTCTGTTGGAGTAGGGAATGTATGTCAATGTTGGGACATCATGAGAAATCTCTAAAAGAGACCAGATTATGAAGAACCTTTTGTGATCAGTAGAAGATTGAATTACCCAAGGGGGAAAAACCATGAAAAAACAGTGAAAATTTTAAATAGATGAATGATATGATCAAAATTGTTATTTAGAAAGATTGGTATTTGAAAATATATAGAAGAGGAGCCAGTTACACTTAGGTACTAGACTGGGGACAAGGGAGTAGGATGGAGGATTAGGAAGGAAGAAGACAGCACAAGGCTTCATTGTTCCAGGTTTGGGCATCTGTGTGGGTATGCCATTCACTAAGACAGAAAATACTGAAGTGATGGCAGAATGCAAGCATTCTGAATTTGAGATTTATATGATAGATCTACCTTGGGAAGATAGATACCTGTGTTGATCAGCAAAGACCTCTAGGGTAGAGACAGAAATTTATAGTGATCATTTATTGGCCTTCCACTTAAATGTGTCAGTCATAAGGCATACATTATATATGTCATGCCATTTATTCCTCATGAATTGTCATTCTTCCTAGTTCATAGATTAGGTAGTAAGATATAAGAGTTTAATTATAGTCACTTGTTGACTCTAAGGCCAAGTTGAAGCCATGCTGATAGGAATACAGTCACCTATAGAGAACAAACATAGATTGAGACAAGTGGAGAGCAATAGGTGCATGAAGCATGAGATAAAAGTGGACCAAAAATGAATTGTTGGTGAATTGGCCATTTGGGAGTCAAACAGAGGAAGAAATCCTCTAAATATAACTAAAAAGGAACATCAGGGGCAATATCTACTGGCTCATTTATTATAAAAAGTAGTTCTTTCAAATAGAGAAGTTTTATTGTTGATGACATTTTAGAAATTACTGTAGAATCCCATCTTGTAGAATCACAATATATATTAGTATATTAAAGATCTGATTCCCAGCACCCACATGGCAGCTCACAACCATCCATAGCTTCAGCTCCAGGAGAGCCAATGCTTTTTTCCAATCTCAGTTAGCACCAGCTATACCTGCAGACTTAGCAAGCAATACACTCATGCACATAAAATTGAAATAAATCACAGGTCAATGGTGGCACATACCTTTAATTCCAGTGCTTGGGAGGCAGAGTAAGTTGGATCTCTGTGAGTTTGAGGCCAGCCTGGTCTACAGAGCTAGTTCCAGGACAGCCAGGGCATTACACAAAGAAACTCTGTCTTGAAAAACAAAACAAACAAAAGGAAAAGAAATCTTTTTTTTTTCTTCTGTAAAAAACTCTTTCTGTTCTTTTAGAAGACCTATATTCAATTCCCAGCACCTACATTAGGCAGCTCACAACTGTCTATAACTCTTGTTCCAGAGAGTTTGAGCCTTTCTGGACCTAGGACACCTGCATTCATGTGGTGCACATAAACTCACCCATAGTAACAAACAAATAAATCTTTTTTATAAGATCTGAGAAATTTATAATAATTAACTTGTTCAGTGATACATATTTGATCATGAGTGCATTGTGGGGTTGGAATGGACAGGGGGGGACTCATGACTTCCTAGGTAGCCCAGACTAACTTCAAACTCAAGATACTAATGCCTTATTCTCCTGAGTGTTGGGATTAACAGTGTGTGCTCCATACATGGCATGAATAATTTCTTTTCCTTTCTTTCTTTTTTCTTTTTTTTTTTTTTTTTAACAGACTCAATTCACTTTTATTTTTCATATAAAACCCTTATGTGGTGGCCACAGATGGAGCCCGGGTCCTCTGAACAGAGACTCTGGTGTGGGCTTTCACAAGATGGTCAGTGAATTCCTGATAAGGAGACTTAGTAAACACAGTCTTTTTCCAGAGGTCAGGGGTCAGGTAGCTGTAGGTCTTAGAGATGTCATCAAAGATGACCTTGGCAAAGATGCCCTGAGTGGCAGTGCAGCTCCTGGCTGATGTGTAGCAGTCATCAATACCCACCATCATCAATAGCTTTTTGGGTACAGGAGCAGAGACGATGCCAGTGCCTCTGGGGGCGGGGATAAGACACACCAACACAGAGCCACAACAGCCTGTCACTTTACACGGAACAGTGTGGGGCTTGCCAATCTTGTTCCCCCAGCAGCCTCTCCACACAGGGACAGTGGAGAGTTTGGCCAAGATGATGGCCCCTCTGATGGCAGTTGCTACCTCTTTGGAGCACTTAACACCAAGCTCAACATGGCCATTGTAGTTCCCAATAGTGACAAAAGCCTTAAACTTGGTCCGCTGGCCAGCCTGAGTCTGCTTCTGCCCTGGCATGATCTTTAGAACTTCATCCTTTAGGCATGCACCCAGGAAGAAATCAATGATCTCTGATTCCGTAGGGAATCTAGAACAGGTAGATCTCTAGAGATTTGATCTCCGTGTCCTTAACCAGGCGGCCCAGCTTGGTGACGGGGACCCACTTCTTGTCTTCGGCTTTACCTCCATGAGCCCCCCGGCCCACGACTGCAGCCCCTAAGACAGCTGCTGAATCCTCCACGGAAGCCAGGCCCTCCTGCTGCACTGGCGTCATCCACCATTTGGTGTTTTCTCGAGGAAAAAGAAGAGTCATGAATGATTTCTTACTCCATTTCTGCTACTGTAACAAACTACCACAGGCTGAATCACTTATATAACAAATGTTCATTTCGTAAAGATTTGGATTCTGTGAAGTTCAAAACAAAGTCCCCATAAATGTGGTGCTGAGTTATCACCTAGTAGAAGTGACAAAGACTGTGCTCTCATAGTGGATGGACATAAGGGACAAAGAATATCCAAACATCTCTTTTTTTAAGACCATTACTTCTATTTGTGAAGGTTTTAGTCTCATAACTTAATCGCTTCCTAATACCTCACATCTTAATTTTCAGTGGTAATTAAATTTCAGCATGTGAATTTTGGAGCTGCCCATTTAGACCATAAGAACCCTCACCCCTTTTGTGTGAATTCTGCTGACATTCCAGATAACTGTGGCATCACAGGCTTTAAACAAAAGGGAAGGAAGGAAGTGGTCACTGTTGAGTCAGATATCCTGCAGAGATAGATGAAGGGAAGCAGAAGGCAAGAGTCATATTAGGACACTATAGCATAGGTGGTTACAGTTACAGAATTAGAAGAGAAGTTAATGCTAAAGAAGGAGCAAGGAGGGATCGGAGATGAAAGTAATTAGAATTTTGGGCGAGAGAAGGATCCTGGCTTATTTAGAAGAATCTTGAGAATATTTTTCTGCTGAGGAGAAGAGTTCATTAGGAAAGAGAAACATGAAGATGTAGTAAGGAATACAGGGTGATTTGATAGACACAGTTTGAGGACCAGAGAGGTTAACTTTGGAGAGGGGCACTGTGTGTCACTGAGCTCTAATATGTTCCTGTAGTTGTGGCTTCAGTGTTGTGTCTGGGTCTCTTTTATGTAGTTGTCCTGAATCACTTTTTTTTTTGCTACTGTTTTGTCTTTCTCAATTAGCTCTTTACTTTTATAAATCCATTCTTTTGTAATATTTTCATTAGAAAATCAAGTTTTTCAGGAATTAGCAGGAAAAAAAAAACCCATGAAGGTCTAGAAAAGTA
>PVIH01001294.1:0-77679 GCA_004025045.1 Sigmodon hispidus
TGTTACCACCTCCAGGGCCCCAACAACACAAGACTGCTGCTGAGAAAAGAAAGATAATTAAACTTTTTTTGTGAAATGGAGTAAAAAAGTAGCTCTTCTCAAGAAAAAAGGAAAAGGGGAAACGAGAGAAGAGCTGAAGAGAGCAGAAAAGACAAAGACGAAAGCCATCAGTGAATATGAAAAGTGCCGGTAAAGAAGAAAGAACAACAGACAACATAAAAAACAGAGAAACGGGGGACCCAATGCTCACCTGACGAAGGGTCCAAAAGATTACCACAGAAAGGGGCCTTCTCACCAAAATAGGCTTGGGGGAGCCGGCACTGTCCAGCACTGAGAACGAGAAGGAACTGATCAGAACCCTATTCAGGTGCCAGATGTTGCTGCGTCATAGCAGTTCCCTCAGGGGAGGAGGTAAGAAGGTGTGGAGCCAACAACATAAACCTCAGGGATCAGTTGAAAAGGACCAACTCATTTATCCAACAATGGAGAAAACCCTCTTCCTAACACCCAGGCTGTGTCACGATTTGGTGATATTACATGGCTGTCTCTCATTGGCTGGGCATGATCAAGATATCTGACAGCATCTGTTGCTAGGCAAGATTCCAAGTGATCAGAAACTTTGGGCAGTGCCTGTTGCTAGGCAGATTCCGAGCAATCAGGAATATTGGACAGCAGTTGTTGCTAGGCCCTCAGGCTGACTCCAGTAGGCTCATAAGGAAGTACATTATGTTCATGCCTTGGCAACTGGTTTGAGGCAATTTCCTTGGTTCTACTGGCCTGTGGTACTACAGTTGGTAATCTCCATCTACTGTGGGATCCAGGGGTCAAACACAGGTTGTTAGGATTACACAGCCAACACTCTGCATACTCTGTGTTGTCTGGACAGTCCAGGGATAATTTTTCTATTTTTTTCAGGGGTTTGATTTCTTTAACTACAAGTCCGGAGTGCTCATAAGGAGGCCTGAGACTGATGTAAGTATCTATCTATCTTTGCAGAGCTGAGAACTGGATGAAAGGCCTTAGTATAACTTTCTTATTTGAAGTCTACAAGTCTATCACTGAACCTAGAGCTTGGTTGTTGGCTAGGAGCTAGAATGTCTGGCCAGTGAAGCACCAGGATCTTCTTGTCTCTGCCTCTCAGTCTTGGATTACAGAGACAGTCCACCAAGACTACTACAAATGCATGTCAGTGTTTAGTTATGAAATAAAAAGCAAAATAAATATTGGAAAAAGGAACTGATTGAACAAAGTTTGTACATCCAAGGGAAAGGGCTCATAAGACAGATATACCTCAGGTACAGATAGATGCTTTCTTCCCAAGGTTGGCATGCTTTTTTTACTGGTGCTGCTGTCTGAACCCAGGCCTTTAGTAAGCTGGACACACATTCATCTCTGAGCCATGTCTTCAATCTCCGGCAAGTGTTTTTACTTTTGTATCCTTTTTAGAAGACTGATGTGGAGCTGAGGATTTGAGAAAATGCTGATGGGTGGTCCAGCATGCATGAAGCCCTAGATTTGGACTCCAGTACTACCATCAAAAAACATGGAAAAAGAATTTTAACTCTCCTACAAAGGCTATAACTTCTATCTTATGTAACCTAATGTGCCCTATTCAACTTTTCAAAGCCCATCATCTTAAATTTAAGTGAGGATAATGATACATGTGTGCATGCATGGATGTGTGTCTGTGAATGTATGTGTATAAGCATGGTTGTAAGGAGTCAGATAAAATGATGAGTTTCTATATTACATATTAGACTTAATGAAAGCTTCTAATAGGATTGTATTCTTTCTATGTCAAGGTTTCCTCATACTGAAATATAGATAATGTATTCCTCATAGTAGTAGAATGGCAAAGTGAAACCTACTACTGGTGGGGGGGGCAAGAGGATGGAGGGAGGAGAAACTAAGGTCAGAAAGTATTGTATAAGAGATTATTAATAATTTAAAACAATAGTCCATAAAGATAAATGGTGCCTCTAGAGCCAACACATCTAGGGCCTGCTCCTTCTTTCCTATTTCTCCTACAAACTGGTTTGCACAAGCAGGGACATGGAGACTTTTGTCTTTCTCTCAGCCAGTAGGCAGAACTGTGAGATGGTAATTTGACTGCCTAGGGAATCCTCACAACAAAGCTTTGAGATAGTGAGGTATGGCCACCCCCTTCTGGGGAAACAAGGAACTGCAGGCACTCCAGGAGACCTTGGATGTCAAGTGCAGGCAACATAACTGGGCCTGTGGCCTTTCATTTTATTTGTTCATTTGGCTAGAAAAAGACACCTTCCTCTTTGGCCAAGGACAGTACCTGGAAACACTGGCATCAAAATCTACACAATTGGAGTTCCTTTCACTTTCATGAAGAATTGAAGACAGATGCAAAGAAAGCCTGCTCTGAAGTCTCTAGTCCTCACATGTAAAACAGAAGATGATTCAACATGGCGATTTTGGAAAGAGACAGTACTTTGATGCCTGATCAGCAGATAGTAAAGGCTTGATAACCACAGTCATGAGCGAGTTTTTACTCACACCTCATCAATACCGGAGACCAAACCCAGGGCTCATGTGTGCTGGACAGCACTCATTTTCCCAAATCCTCAGCCCTACATCAGCCTTTTAAAAGGATCTAAAAGTAAAAACAAGCTGGAGACTGAAGACATGGCTCAAGGGTGAGTGTGTGTTTAGCCTACTGAAGGATCTGGATTCAAACAACAGCACCAGTAAAAAAAGCACACTAGCTTGGGAAGCAATTTTGCTTTATATCACTGCTTCCCAAGGCTTACAAAAAGGCACACTCTAAGGAAGTTTAGTGACTATATCTCAGGTATGCATGTCTGTGTTTGTAGTTTTAAAAAGAAAAATGACATACACCCCCAAAGTAAAGCAAGATGTCATATCATAGATTTTAAGAGAAATTTACTACAATTTGTTTACTGTGGTGTTACATTTTTATATGGTTGGTTTATTTCTCATGAAAGTTAAAATCTCAAGTAGTTCCAAATAAGCCCCATCTGCAATATAGTACATAGACAAATATAGTTCCTAAATATTCCCAGGACCACTGTACTTCCACTTGCCAGACAAAGAACTGGGCAGCTATCAACAGTGTCACCTTAGGAATTTACAAATCCCCAGACCTCCAGTTCTTATTACTACCTTGTAAATCTCAAAAGAAGAAGCTGAAAGGCCCATATAGAATGTATCATCTGAACATCTGAACTACATGAAGAAACAGACATGGAAGAGTGCATCAGAGTAAAATACACAGTATTTATTCATTTCTTTCCACTAGACAATTAAATTAGTTGTCAGGAGTTGCTTTTGGAGAATAATCAATGAATTCCTTCTCTAGGGTTGGATATTGAAACCAGGGTCCGTCACCCCGGGAACGCATCAGTCTTCGAACTTCCAGCTCCTTTAACCTAAACAAAGGGAATAACACCAGCATGAGAATGAACACATGAGCAGGTGCCACGACCGCAGCAGTCAGCAGAGGCTCATCTGGAACAAGTACAACCATCACAGGAAACAGTCACTGCTCATGGCTCTAAGTCAGCACACCAGACACAGAGCTGACTACCCATGTTGCTGTTCACAATAGCCAAGATATGGAAGCAGTCCATCAACAGTAGAATGGATAAAGAAAGTGTAGCACATGTACACAATGGAATTCTATTCAGTCACACACACAAACAAAAATGCAGTCATACCATATGAGAAAAATCCATGAAGCTGGAGATCACTGTGTTAAATGATAAAGCCAGACCAAGCATAGCGTAACTGCTCTCCTATGTGGAATCTAGATTTCATAATACTGACATACATACAGCTCCACAAAGGACATAAATAGATGGAGAACTCTTGGGGGCACAATAGGCTAGCGGGAGGGAGGAAGGAGGACAGGAAGGGATCAGGAGGGGAGAGGATGAGAGAAGGTGAGTGGGGGTGAAGATGAGCAATGATAATAAAATATGCTTATGAAGATGGCATCGGGAAAGCCATTATTTTATACACTAAAAAAAAAAAGAAAAAGAAAACAATTCAACAGTCTCAGCTACAGATTTTATCATCATATACATGAGAGTCTGGCTTTTATGTACATAGTCAGTCACATGGAGGCCGACATCTACAGAGGTAGGATCATGCTTTTACCTTGTGACTTAGGTAGTTAAAGCATCACTTACATTGATCAGTGCTCTCCACTGTGGCTTTGGGACAGTGCTTGTCGGTCTTCCCACCTTTTCAGTGTTAGTACTGTTGGCTATAGAATGCCTATTAATGTGCCCATGTGAGAGTCCTGGGCTGTGTGGTGATATGTCTGCCCTTGCAGAGGACCTGCTACCCTCTGCCTCTACTGCTGCTATCATTGTTAGGAAAGTAAACTCCTTCCATTCACCAAAATCAAACTGAGTGGCCTACATTTGACATTCAGTTGTTAAAACAAGAGAAAAATCAGAGCCAAGAAAAACATTCTCAACTCAGAACCCCACTCAGAGGCATCTTCCTTTAATCTGGGTGACCTTGACTGTACAAGATGCCTTCCCGACACCACATCCAAGGCCATCCCTTCTCCATCAAGCCCTGACTCTGTGAAATACATATGTTTATCTTTCTATGACCAGAATGTGCAACTATATAATCACTTCATGAGCATTAATCTGTTTTCTAACCTTGCTTTATGAGATTATATACCTTTGTAACTGTGACCCAAAAAGTATATTCACTGAACTTTTTAAAAAGGACTAAATACAGTCATTCTTTTCCCTAATGTGTAACTATAGTAATTAAAGAAAAAGAGTTCTCAAACTTGAGGAGCGGTAGAACATGGGGAAGTTAGAGTGAGGGGCAAAGGGATAGAAATGACGCTCATACAGTATTCATGCACACGTTCTCACAGTAGAAAAATAAAAACAAAGATACAAAAATCCCACAAAAACAAGACTGAGGAAATGGCTCACTCAGTGGGGAGCCATGAAGGGACATGATTTCAATCTCAAAGCCCATGTAAAATCATCTGGACTCATATACCAATGCTGAGGGGTGGAAGTAGATCCGGGGTCAACTGCCAGCCTAGTGACTTGACAAGCTCCAGGCCAGTGAGAAACCCTAAGGTGGACAGAGACTGGGAACAGTACTCAAGATTGCTCTCTGGCTTCCACAGGCATACACCTCTCCCTCTCTCTCCTCTCTCTCTGTTATACACACACACACACACACACACACACACACACACACACACACCATACACGTGTACACCTGCACACATCAACAAACAAACAAACAAAATCAAACCAACCTAAGGCAATCCCTGGACTGAGAGAGGCACAGTACTTAAGGCACACACCATCACAGGCAGACCATTAGCTAAAAGGCACAGTGCTAAGCAGTGTCTGTAAGGGGGTATATCTGCCTCAGGGTAACAATATTGAACACATATTTTTCTTTAGAAACAGGCTCATAGAATAGCTCCAGAAGATCTGATGCCTTCTGTGGCCTCTGTGTGCCTGTATACACATGGTACACACATGGTATACACACACACACACACACACACACACACACACACACTGAGCTATCATCTCCCCGGTCCATAACACAGTCCTCCCTCTTAGCAGGCAAGCCTTCCCCAGCCTTAAGCTTCACATAGACATCTCTATTAACCCTTCCCACCCTCCTCCTACCGTAAGTCAGCCTTCTCCGCTTCAATCTGGAGGATAGCCATGGTTTTTTCATAATTCTTTTCAGGACACTCACAGAAAGTTCGAGCAATCCATCTTGATATTGGATGCTAAGGGAAAATTTGTTTAAAATCAATTACCGTGTTTGCTTTTCTGGTTGACTACTGTTTCAGATGACTAAAACACTATATGCCAACAACTTTCATGTGTTTTAAATTATCTTAACCACTAGGCTGCACTATTTTGCCCCCGGTTTTAACATAAGCACCAAGGTGGCAGCATCTGAGCAGTCTGCCACAGTTCCAAGCCCGTGTGCTCCCTTCACACTGCACTGAGGGGCTGCAGCTCAAGGGCAGGGCAGGAACAGACCAAATTCTACTGATCCAATGCAAAGACCTTCCCACCAGACTGCAGAAACAAGCATAGTCCATGTTCATTTAGTCTATAAAGCTTAACATAATTTTTTAATGGAAAAATATCAAGAATCATTACTTATAAAAAATTTAAAATATTGTAGGCTAGAAAGATGGCTCAACAGTTTAGGTCACTTGTTGGTCTTGCAGAGGATCTAGGTTCAATTCCCAGCATCCACAGAGAGGCTCATAACCATCAGTTACTCCAGTTCCAAGGGATCTGATACCTTCTTCTGGCCTCTGCAGGTATCAAGCACACATGCAGAGCAGCACGTTCATATATTTACACAAAACACTCAGTCATATAAAATAAATTTAAAAAAAATTTTAAGTTTAAAATGTATCATCTACTTGATGTGAAAACTGAAAAACTATATCATAATTGCCTATTTAAGACATTTGCCACAACATTAACATGCGAACCTTATAATATTCCCAGTGTTCAGGAATGTAGCCTTCTGGGATTTCTGCAAGTTCAGCTTCACCTAGGGAGAGAAAAGGCACTGACAGTCACCAGCTCCACACCAGTCAGCAGCCAGCTTCTCACGGTTCTGAGAGCTGCTGTTTCTAATGTGATAAACTCACTCGGGGAAGATCAGACCCTCCTGAGGGGTTCTAGCCATCTTCTGAGTGCAGGACAGGACCTCCGACATCTCAGCAGAGCTTCCCATTTTGTTCTTCTTATGGAAGACATATTAAAGAACACACTGTTTGTTTGCATCTCTGTAAATCTACCAGACAAAATATCCTAGGACTCAAAATAATTCAGCATTTTAAGATATTGCTCAGAAGACCTTTTATGTGCATTTGATACTTAGAGACTCCAGAATGAATTTTAATACCATGTCTCTCTGAGTCAATCAATGCCTCTGTGTGTGTGTGTGTGTGTGTGTGTGTGTGTGAGAGAGAGAGAGAGAGAGAGAGAGAGAGAGAGAGAGAATCACCCTCTTCCTCCCTCTATTTTTCTGATCCAGCTTGTCAAAGATGACTTTGGAAAAGATATGGTGGTGTGAGTAAGACTGTCCTTCCGAGGCTCATATATTTCAGTGCTTAGTCACCAGAGAGCAGCACAGTTTGAAAGGATTAGAAGGATTAGGAGCTGTAGTCTTGTTGGAGAAAGTGTGTCACTGGGGCTGGGCTTTGAGGTTTCAAAAGCCCACATCAGGCCCAGCTTCTCTTTCTGCTTATTGACAGGATACAGCTCTCAGCTACTGCCCCAGCACTGAGCCTGTCACCAAGTTCCCCACTACGGTAATGGGCCAACCCTCCAAACCTGTAAGCCAGCACCCAATCAACCCTTTCTTTTTATGAGAGCTGCCATGGTCATGGTGTCTTGTCATAGCAACAGAACCATGACAAGGGCAGGGGAGAAGGACAATGAGGCTTTAGAAACCACCTCTTCTGTAGAAATGTCCCCACAGGCTCACGTGCTATTTGAAAGGTCCTAGAGCTTTTAGAAGATGGGACTTGGAGGAGGAATCAGTGACTGGGATCAGTCTTTAAAGGTCAAGAGTACCCTGGTTCTAGCAAGCTTCCTCTGTTTCCAAGTGCCCCTTCCACTCCAACCTCCACCTCATGGCAGAACCATGACAAAATGAACCTACCTTCATTACATTGTCTGTGTCAGATGCTTGGTCACAGCAATGCAAATTACTCACATCAATGTTCATAATTTCCATTTTTAAAATTTCTGCGTATGTTTACAAATGTTATAATTTCATGGAGTAAGGGCTAGATGAGGGACTTACCAATAAATATGTTCACCAGTGTTATGCCAATCATAACTGGAACCCCAGTCAACAAGATGTAGAATTTCTATGAGGAAAAACAAAAAGGTTTCTCATAATCTTTTCTACTTCTCCCACTGACATTATCCTTATTCAACTTCCTTAATATCCTTGCTAAACAAACATGCCAATTTGGGAATCAGAATCACTGATTTCTGTCACAGTCCTCTGACTTAGTACAGTACAATATATGTGAAATGACTGACATCTTGGTTAAGCAGTATGTAGTAGGATTGTACTCTGATCCATTGTAAATAATTATCCCACCTACTAGTTTAATAAAGATGCTGATTGGCTGAAGGCAGACAGGAAGTATGGGTGGGGCTACCGAGCTAAGAAAACTCTGGGAACATCTCAGAACAGACACAGATGTCAGAGAGAGACGCCACAGACACGACAAAGAAACAAAGCAGATGCAGAGGAAGGAAGCTGAAATGCTGCTCTGAGAAAGGGTATCAAGCCGCATGGCTGAACAAAGTGGGTTAGGTTAAGAGCAAGAGCTAGCTAGCAATATGCCTGGGTCCTAGGCTGGTCAGCATGAAATGAATATAAGCTTTTGTGTATTTCTTTGGGGCAAAGCGGCAGTGGGGCTGCAAGTGGGTCCAAACCTTGAGACTAGGCCCGAAAGTCTGGGCCAGAAATATATTAAAACAGCAATGCAATAAAAAAAATCTGTATTGGAATAGAGTAGGAAAACAATAGCATTTCAGTCACTGAATGTCACTGGAGTTGGTCATGGTAAGAAAGAGGACACTCACTGGATGTGACAGCACACATCTGGGAATCAATCTAGCATTCAGGAGGTGGAGGCAGGAGGGTCAAAAGTCAGCCCTGGCTACAGAGCAAGTCTGAGACCAGTCTGGGGTAGCATAAGGTCCTGTGCCATTTTTTTTAAGAGGGCTAAGAAGAAGCAGTATGTGTGTGTCTGTGTGGGGAGGGGGCCTGTCGTCTCTCTCAGGCAGCCAGAGCTCTGTTGATGAGCATTTCAAGCCAATAGCAGAGTCCAAACAACTCTCCATATTTAAACCTGTGACTGGTATTTTTTAAGACCATGAGATACAGACAAGTAGTATTCTAAATAAGCAGGATTATTTGTTAAGTTAAGAATGTCACCTTAAAAATCGGTATTCAAATAGCATAAATTTGTTTTAAAAAAATCACATTCTAAAATAAATGTGTTTTAAAAAATCACATTCACTAGAAGGCTTCCAATGGGTCTTTTGCTAATTCAAAAACTGTCTCAGTGATACAAATAAGCAGCTGACTGGCTCAGCTTTAGGTTCTCAAGTCTTCAGTTTTCCATGGTGCTGGGAATGGAACGCAGGGCCTGAGGCAGACATGCACTTAAACAGCCACTGCCCACCCAACGCTGCAAATTTATCTTTATACTTGAAGAGGAAACACACACTGGACTTCAGACCCCATAACCCTGAGCAGAAGAAATGACTGGCATCTGACCTGCAGTCAGCATGAACCCTTGTTTTGAAAAAAGGGTTCTAACTAACTTTAAAAATTCAGTAGCAAATCAGACCTTACTACACAATCTCAGTATCTCCTGAGGGGGAAAAAACAGTAATTTTAAAGTGGAGGAAGTCTCCTGAATGGGAATCTTCCCCCCCCCCCCAAAACATTTTGCAGTTAAGATCATTTTCAACTCACCAATAACCTTAAAAAGCGAGTGTCGTAGTATGAAGTAGGCTTGATGACGAACAGCCTCTTGCCATGGTTCCCACTGTGCCGCACAGGAGCTGGAAACATGAGAGTGTTTAACGGGGCTCATGCAGGGGGTGGACAGAGAAGACCGTGGGACGTTGTGAGTAAATGTGCTTTGCTTGCACATCAGAATGGGGAGGATGCATTTCAAAAACCGGCTGGTTTCAAATACAGCTGCTGCTGCTTTTATTTTCTTTTAACTTTCAGTAGTGAGCAGGTTGGAGCCTGGTCTTCACACATGCTGCTAAGTATTTCACAGTTATAAACTGTTGCTCCTTTCGTTTCCCATTGCAGCATTGGGCAATCAGTTCAGTGTAACTCAGAAGCAGGGTGAGGCGGATGCTCCAGGAAAGCTGCTCACTTTTGCTTCCCTTACAATAAATAAACATGAAAACTACCTAAAAACACAGGTGAATGATGCTGCCTAGCACAAGAAAGCGGAAGGCAGGAAGCTGCCGAAACACAGGTGGACAGGACTGCAGTACCTACTCCAATGTGCAGCAGCAACTTGATTATTATCAACTATGCACTCTATCTTGTGTATGTGCTCTAAACTCAGGGCCTTGCATATACTAGCCAGACATATCTACCACCATCTTTCACATCTGACAAGATCTATTCGTAAGTCATTTCTGACTAAGAATACCTTTTTCCTCCTCAAATCAAAGATTTGAAATGATTTCAGCCTTGTTGGAGATAAGTGGAGATGAACTGTGCCTCCTAAATCCCTTCTCTGAGCTTGTCCCATGGAGGATGACAAGCCTCACCATCAGCATGTGAAGCTCAGGACCACTACTATTTGGAAGGGATGGCTATGCTGCTGCTCAGATTACCACTGGAGGAAATGCAGTTATCACAGCAAAGAAAATGCAAAAATGAATCCAACTGAGAACCCTAGATAGCAACACTAACAGGCATAAGAAGAAACAGTGCCCTTTACTGATGTTTAATGTCTACCCCTCACCCCTCATCTTAGAACATCTATCCTGCAGGAAGCTGATGCTGTTCTATCACATCACATGCTCCCTTTGATACACCACACACCCAGGGAAATGTACAATGGTCCTTTGCTGTCAGCATCCATGAGGAACTAGTTCTGATAGTAAACACCAAAACCTCCGGGTGATCAAGGATCTTAAATAAAATGACATCGGCATAATAACCAATACACATTCTTCTACATAATCTAATTTCTAGATTTATAATACTCATTAGAGTGAACACCATGTAAACCGTTGCTATATTGTGTTGTTAGAGGAATAATATCGAGAAAAAGGTTAAAGGAGCAACTTTTTTCTAAGTATTTTCAAACCATCGTTGGCTGGATCTGAGAATGCCGCTGACAAGTGGATACAGACAGCAGAAAGTTGGCTGACTCGGACAATGCTGCTGCACGGACACAAAGGACCAACTCTACCTGCTATTCTTCCAGTCACTTTTAACTACATTTTGAAGATGGCCTTTGTCTTGATTCTAGAGTCACCTGAAGCAGCTAACAGTGGGTTTTGAAACTTACTAAAGGGCATGAACAGCCTAGGTACAAATCATATTACTAACACTACACAAGTGACAAGTTAGAGACCCTGACATGTCTTTATAAACCGTTTTAAAGTTACCATTATGAAGGAAAGTCGGCTGGATGATACTACAAACCATTCACTATTCACTAAAGACTGAAATGCCCACTTGTGTGCAGATCCTCTGCTAGGCCTAGTGTCCAAAATGGGTACAGACCCTGCTGGGTGAAAAACAGTAGACAAGGGATCTCAAGTCCCTGAAGGCAACAAAGGGAAGAAGCAGAACCAGCAGGAGAGAACAGGCTCCAAAGGAAAGAGCCAGTATGCAGAGGACAGTGAGGAGCAGAGAACAAAAACTGATCACTCAGGGAAGAAGTTGGTTGGGTTTTTTTCTACCTGTGCTAGCTAGTTCCATAAAAAAGCGATCTCTAAACTTTAACAAAACAAGCCAAAATGGTCCTTCAGGTTCCTGCTTTACAAAGAAAAATTGCCAAACATCCTTCAAGACACACACACACAAAACAACTCAGAGACTATGTCAAATTTCCTACATTACTAAAAAATATGCCAGAGACTTTAGGCCTATAGGCTAAAGATGATGCCCCAACGTTACAAAAACTTTAAATAACTGTCCAAACACACAAGTGTCATCTCTGTCATTTTCTAAACTTTAAAAGTTACTTACACTTCCTGTTTATTTATATAATATTATTACCTTCTATAGTCTTTAATATAATTAAAGGTTTAATAATTATATAGTTCTTAGTTATTTTAAAAATATATTAAATATAAAACTTTAAACTCACAAAAATAAAATAAATAAAATATTTTAAGTTTACTAATTACAAATAGACTAGATATCATAACTATAATTTTTATTTAATAACTATTCTATTATATATAATTTTACTATATAAAAATTAAAATCTTCCTTTTTAATTAAACAAAAAATAGTGTGGTGGAAATGTTCTCTGTATGTTATAAATAAAGTAACTGTTTTGGCCTATGTGGAGCACCATAGAAGTGGGTGGAGAATCAGAGTTGAGACAGGTAGGAGGGCGGAGTCAGTCAGTCTCCATCCAGTCCTGAAAAAGAACCATGTAAGGAATCCAGGTGAGCCATGAGCCAGGCCACATGGCAAGTAGATTACTAGAAATGGGTTGAATTAAGATGAAAGAGCTTGCTAGCAATGTGCCTGAGACATAAGCCAAACAGTATGAAATTAATATAAGTGTCTGATTCATTTCTTTGAGAGATAAAAGCCATTGTGGGCAAGGTCCAAACTTCTGACCCAAATGGGGCCAGAAATCTTTTACAACACGAAGTTGTACCTCTTGCTAGGTGTGGGTTTCAAAGGCATGAGTGGTCATAGAAAGCAGCTGAGACTTGGCAAGGTGTAGCAATTCTGGAATTACTAAAGAGTCCAGGAGAGGCTATCAGTGAAAGTGCAGCTCAGGTATAACAAGGGACTCCAGCATTTGGGAGATGCTAGTACCGTGGGATGAACACCAAGAATAGCAACAATGGAGGAACTGAGCCAGCATATCACAAGCTGTGTGTGCTGCAGAGGGCAGAGCCATAGAAGAGAGCCAAGCCCTTTGGAGAAAGAAGCCAGGAGAACTGTGAGTGAATCCCAGACATTGGACACTGAGCTACTTAAACTATTGAAGTTCAGTTTTTGCTTTGTTCAGATCTTGACTGTAGCCTGATTCTTCCCTCTTGAAGTCAAAAGGTACTTAATTTATTTTTGATTTTACAAGAAGCCACTATTTAGAGACTTTGAATTTTGAACAACTTTGGATTTTAAAAGAGACTGGCTATTTAAAAAAGACTGAATTTGTGTTTGAATTTTTAAAGACTGTGTGACCTTTAAAATTGGTAATGTTTATTTTGTAATGTTGATATTAATGTGTGGTCTTGGGAAAGAACAAAAACTGAAAGGTTATGGCTTAACAGAGATGTGTTTGTATGTCAACTGTGCTGGCTAGTTTATGTCAACTTGACACAAGCTAAAGTCATCTGAAGGGAAAGAACTTCAACTGAGAAAATGCCTCCCTAAGATCCAGCTCTGAGGCATTTTCTATAATCAGTAGTCAATGGGGAAAGGGCCCAACCCATTGTGGGTGGTGCCATCCCTGGGCTAAGTTAAGCAAGCCATGTAAGCAAGCCAGTAAGCAACACTCCTCCATGGCTTCTGCATCAGCTGCCGCCAGGTTCCTGTCCTGTTTGGGTTCCTGTCTTAGTTTCCTTCAATGATGAACTACAGTGTGGAAACATAAGCCAAATAACCCATTTCCTCTCCAGCTTGCTTCTGGTCATCATGTTTCATCATAGCAATATAAACCATAATTAAGACACATATTAAAAAATGCAACTCATCAAAAGGATCTCTTAAAAGCTCCAGAATCTAGATTCCTATGAATGCCCTGAGTGGGTACAGAAGGTGTGATGATTTGAATAAGAATGGCCCCCATACATTCACATTTGAATGCTTAGGGAATGGCATTAGGAGGTGTGGCCTTGGAGGAAGTGTGTGTATGGGGGGGGGCCTTGGAGTCTCATAAACCCAAGCTCTGAGGTCTCTGTTTGCTGATGTGGGAGAGCCATCTGCTCACATTCTGAAAACATTAGAATGAACACAGCTTACAGGCCTAAGTCTTCAATAAATAATTTTTAATTGTTATTTTTTAGGTGTTTGTGGGTATATGCAGGTGAAAACAGTTGTCTATGGAAGTAAGAGACTTAGGGTCCTATAGTGGGAATCCAGGAGTCATTGTATCTAGGGTAAACATTAGAATGCTAACAGTTGGTTCTCACTGTATCTCGGGTAACAGTAGAATGTATTAGTGTTTGTTGAAGGTACTGAGACCTTGAGGAAATCATAGTGGAGACCAATAATTGTTTTCTATGGTTTATAAAGTTGTCTTTCTGAGGAAGTTCTTAATCCATTGCCTGGCTTTGGTCACAAGGCTATCCAGGCACACTTGGAGGTCTTGTGTTAGGGTCCACAATAAGGACTGAAGATGCAGGGGTGTGATGATTTCCTTCAGAGAACATATAGATCAAAGTGGCTTTGGTATGAGAAAGTTATTGTGCCTCAAACACAACTTTTATATACAACCAATAATTAGGATTCTGAATAGTTTTGAGGTTCAGTTCATAGCAGTTCTCCCTGCTGCCAGAGAGCCTAAAATTACATTCTGGGATGAGTCTGCTTCTTTGAGTAGCCCACACAACACAGAACACTCAACAGGGTCCTTCTGAAGCCAGAGTTATAGGCTGTTGTAAGACACCCACTGTAGGTACTGAACTCAGGTCTTCTGGAAGATCAGCACTATTAACCACCAAAGCATCTCTCTAGCCCCCTCCAATAAATGGGTTTAAATACGTAAATCACTCAGGAAAGTTTAAAGTTTGCTGACTGTAATTGATGTCAAGATTGAGAAAGACTTTCTGCTTGTATTTCAAACAATTAGAACCTGGTCATTCATTGTCTTTCTCTATATTCTCAGTTAAAAGTACCATTTTAATTACCTAGTCCAAAAAGCTAAGTCCTCTTCCTTACACCTGTCAGTCTTCTATCACTTATTAATAACAAATTGATAATGATTCTAAGAGAGGCTGGGGAAGGGGCTTAGAAGGAAAGGGCATTTGTTGCCAAGCTTGATGACCTGAGTTTGGTCACCAGATCCCACATAATGGAAGGAAAACCGATTCCCTCAAGTTGTCCTCTGACCTCTACATGTATAGGTAATAGCACTTTAGCTTTGTGTCAAGGACCTCCTCCAGCCCACTTAGGTCCTGACCATCTTTGGTCCCACTCTTGTTGTAAAAAGTTTTTTGGGTCCGTTTGGGCCCGGAGTTTGTATTTGGCCTGCGGCAGCTTTTGTCTCTCAAAGAAATGAATTAGACACATATTAATTTTATATTGTTTGGTCTATGTTTTAAGCATATCATTAGCTAGCTTTTTTATTTTAATTTAACTTATTTTTATAATTTATTTGTCACTTGGCCCAGCCCGTGGCTCACTTGTATTTTTTATATGTCTGTCTTTTTTAGGGGTCAGATGGAGACTGACTAACTCTACCCTTCTCCTACCTGCTTGTCCTCTGATTCTCCACCTACTTCTACGGTGCTCTACATAGGCCAAACCAGTTATTTTATTTACATCATACAGAGAACAAAAAAAACTTTTTACAACACACTCTCTCTTCCAAAAGTCCCACATTCAGCCAGTTTTACTTGTTAAAGTGATTTTCATATTCATTTTACACATTGTATATTCCTTGTCTGAGTTCACAGTACTTTGTTCATGTATCTGTTGATCAATATCTGTGATATATTAGCTTCTGAATGGAAAGAGATTTGGCATTTCCAATTCATAAGCTGCAAATCTTGCTGTCTGAGCCTGTGACAAAGCATGATGGGGAGTACATAGCAAAACAGACTGCTAATCTTCTAGTGACTGGAAAGCAAAAAGAGGAAGAGCAGGGGCTGATGCCCCAATATTTCCTTCAAGGGCACAACTTCAATGGCACGAAGACCTTAGATTGGAATTACATCTCTCAGATGCTTAATCCAGCTACTTGGAAGATTAGGGTGGAACATCACAGGTTCAGTGCTGTGGAACAATCTCTGAACACTGTAAGTACGTATTACTCTCATTGGTTAATAAAGAGCTGACTGTCCACAGGTGAGCAGGAAGAGATTGAGCCAGAGAGTCAGACTAGAGGATGGGGGGGAAGAAGGGTAGAGTCTGAGAGTTGCCAGCCAGGCGCAGAGGAAGCAGGGCATGTACGAAATGAGGTAATGAGCCATGAGCAATGTGGCAGCAATAAGTAGAAATGAATTAATTTAAGTTATAAAAGCCAGTTAGTAACAAGTGCAAGCTATGAGCCAAGCTTTTATGGTTAATAATATCTCCATATGAGTTATTTGGGAACTAGCAGGTGGGGAAGAAAAGTTTGCCCATAGTTAAAAGCCAGCCTGCAATGCAGAGTGTATTCAAGACCAGCCTGGGCAACTTAGCAAGGCTCTGTCTCAAATTTTTAGAGTAAAGAGAAAGAAAAAAGAGGACTTAGGATGCAGACAGGAGAAGGACTCAGCTGACTAGCATATCCAAAAGTTTGTATTTCATCAGCAGTACCAAAGAAATAAGTAAATAAAAGGACAAATTTCATGTTGTGTATATTTTACAATTTGTTTTGAAATGCCTAATGCATGGGTGCATGGTGCTAGAAATGTGTCCTACTCAACACTTCACAACTACTCTGAAATATCTACGATGATCATCTTCCAAATGGGGAAATCAAGATCATGACCAAGTGCTTTTCACTTTGGCATCCAAGAGGTGTTGACTCAAGGTCATAGCGCAGCTAAATTCTGCATCTAGGATTTGAATCTAGGCAGTTGAGTGCCAGAGAAAAGAAGATGAGGGAGGAGCTTACAATCTTTCTGGGATACTCCAGGGCATGGTGGAAGAGATGAAAACTGTCAGGAGAAGTGACACAGTATGCCTGTGAAGGCAGCAATAGAGTGAAACAGTCACAGGGAACAAGCAGCTAGTAGACAGTCCCTGTTCCTATTAAAAAGGACACCGACTCCCTATGGTCCTCTTAAAATTGCAAATGTAAGGAACAGTACAGAAAGATGAACTTGGACATCTTACCCTAGTGTAGCTAGACTCCACTAGGCACTCTTTGGGGGAGAATTTGAGGGATCTCTACTTAGATATCTAAGGATATATGTAATAAAAATGGTTTGCAAAAAGATTTTACCAACTAGTGTTAGCACATGGAATTTACATAAAGTTTAAATTCCTGATGAAAAATTTATACTGATGTTTTCCAGCATATTCCGGAAGGTCCCCCCTATACATACTGCCTCATTATATAATTTGCTACTTAACTTGAAAGGAAAAAAAAAAAAAAACAGGTATAAAATAGGACAAGATGTTGAGAGATTGGAGAGAATCTTTTGGTTTGGGGGAACAATTTTCATTTCTCTGTACTGAACAAGGCAAATAAACAGTGTATCTCTGACCAAGAGGATTAAATGAACTAACACTTAAAATGGTGTCTGGCCCTCAACATAAACTCAGCTACCCTGAACTCAACAGAAAAGAAAGTGGGAAATACCCTCCAACACATTGGCACAGGTGACCATTCCTAAATATAACACCAGTCGCATAGACACTAAGAACAACAATTAATAAGTGGGACCTCCTGAAACTGAGAAGCTTCTGTAAGGCCAAGAACACAGTCAATAAGACAAAACGACAGCATACAGAATGGGAAAAGATTTTCACCAACCTTACAACTGATAGAGAACTGATTTCTAAAATAGAGAACTCAAAAAACTAGAGCCCCAAACCCTAAATAACCCAATTTAAAAAATGGGGTTCAGAACTAAAAAGGGAATTCTCAACAGAAGAATTACAAATGGCTGAGAGGCACTTGAAAAATTGCTCAACATCTTTAACCAACAGAGAAATGCAAATCAAAACAACTTTGAGATACCACCTTACACCTATCAGATTGACTAAGATCAAAACCACAGATGACAGTCTATGTTGGAGAGGATGTGGAGCAAGGGGAACACTCCTCCATTGTTGGTGAGAGTGTAAACTTATACAGTCACTCTGGAATGCAGTATGGTGGTTTCTTAGAAAACGGGGAATCAAACTCTCCAAGGATCCAGCAATACCATTCCTGGGCATATACCCTAAAGATGCACATTTGCACCCCAAAGGCATTAGCTCAATTATGTTCACAGCAGCATTATTCGTAATAGCAAGAACTTGGAAACAACCTAGATGTCCCTCAACTGAAGAATGGATTAACAAACTGTGGTACATCTACACAATGGAGTACTACTCAACAATAAGAAGAAATGATATCCTAAAATTTGCAGGCAAATGGATGGAATTGGAGACTATCCTGCTGAGCAAGGTATCACAAACCTAGAAAGATAAGTAGGGGATGTACTCATTAGGGGATTTAAAAACAAAACAAAACAAAACAAAAGATATCATTGTATACAAGAGCTCAAGGCTAGAACATAGCTAAATGATACAGTGCCTAACTTCTGCATTGATGGCCTCTGGCAGGGCATATACCCAAAGGATGCACATTTGTACCACAAAGGATGCTGACCTGACCCACCTTGGAACTTTTTGCCTTTTGGGGGGGATGGGATGGGGGGATGGGTAAGAGGAAGGCTGAAGGCTGACCAGGAGGGATTGGGAGGGGTAAAGGAGGGAGAGCAAGGGAATATATTGATTTAAAAAAAAAAAAGACTTTATAAATAAAAAAAAAAGTGTCTGGCACGTAACAATTGCTCAATAAACATCAGCCACCATTATTACTAACATAGTAGAGAGGCAGATTATTTTTAATATTAATTAAATAAGTTTCCTCTTTTGTAAAATGAGGAAACAACATTGTATTTACTATCCAGAGTCGTTGGATCAAAAAAATAGATCAAGGGGCTGGAGAGATGGCTCAGTGGTTAAGAGCACCATCTGCTCTTCCAGAGGACCCGGGTTCGATTCCCAGCACCCACATGGCAGCTAACAACTGTCTGTAGTTCCAGTTCCAGGCAAACACCAAGGCAAATAAATAAAAATAATAAATAAATAAAGTTTAAAAAATAGATCAAGGGGGCTGGAGAGATGGCTCAGAGGTTAAGAGCACTGACTGTTCTTCCAGAGGTCCTGAGTTCAATTCCCAGCAAAACCACATGGTGGCTCACAACCATCTATGATGAGGTCTGGCGCCCTCTTCTGTAAAACTGTATGCATAATAAATAAATTAATCAAAAAAAAAAATTTTAAAAAAAATAGATCAAATACTAAGTATGTAGTTTTGCTATAGTTACTCTTCAAGAAGCAGAGGCTCTCGGGTCAGGTTCCTAGGCCTTCATTACAACTACCTTGAGACCTGAGCTCTATAGCCCTCTTGGGCTCTTTTCTAAGATAGCAATGCTCTTCAACTTTCTAATTGCTGTGACCCTTTAATAGCGAACCTCATGTTGTTATGACCCCCCAGCCATAAAATTATTTTTGTTGCTACTCCATAATTGTAATTTTGCTACTGTTATAAATCGTAGTGTGAGTATCTGTTTCCCGATGGTCTTAGGAGACCCCTGCGAAAGGATCGGGAGCCATAGGTTGAGATAGTAAAGTTACGACTGCATTAACATACAACACATACAATCTGGACTGAACTCATCATTACTTATTTAAAAAAACACACACACACAAAACATTTTCGTGGACTTCTAAAACGCTGTGAGCTCCACGGACTGTTACTACTGTGCCTAACCGAGCTGTCACCTGGATTCTTTACATTCATGCCTATGAACTTCAGTGCGCTTCTCAGCAACTTCCTATCTGCGGGCTAAAGGCAGCGGCAGGTGCCACCTACCCAGATTCTGCCTCGATCTCAGCTACGTGGCACAAGTCTGTAATCCCAGCTACGGGGAACTGGGGGGAGGGTGAGAAGTTCGGACCTCGGGTCGCACTTGGGGACACCTTGTCTCAATAACAATTGTGTTGCCCTTGGAGACAAGGGCCGCAGCTCCGTGCCGGTCTAGCCTGGCCGCAAGCAGTACCTGGCATGGAGCAGGACAACGTGCTTCACAAACGCGAAAACAAGCCATCAGATTTCTGCAGCAGCTCCTCACACAGTCAGCGCCGGTGCCTCCCCTGGAAACCAACTTTGTCCCTTCTCCTCCCCCAGGAGCCCCCAAGGTCACCTGCGAACAGCCCTCCCACCTCTCACCCGCGTCTCCTAGGCCTGCACCCACCGACAGTCTTCGGAAAGCTCCTTGCTAGAAAACTTCCGACTCCGAGTCTAGAGCCAGCACGGCGGACAGACAGCGTTGTCAATGCGGCCAGCGAAGCCCGCTGCAGCAGGCTCATGGCCGCCATGGCTACTTCGGCCAGGGGAGGAAGTGGGGTGAGCAACGGGAGCCGGGAGGTACAATCCACCAGTAAGGGCAAAAGCTAGAGGCGGCCATGTTAAGTAAGGGCAAAGGCCGGTTCCTGTTCGCTTCATATATGTATAGGCGCTCGCGGGTAGCACATAGGACGCCGAATGTGGGGAATGCGAAGATAGCTGTTGGAAGCTCTAAACTCCATGACGGATAGGGGGCAGGAGTGAAAGCGGTGAGCGAGGCCATGTTTAGTAAGGGCAAAACCTGTTCCTGATTGCTTCACTTGTCCGCACGCAACAACGGAAGTGACATTGTGGACCCCAGCACAGCGGGCCTGCTTTAGAAACATGGCTGCGACCAGTGTAGTGGGTATTTATAGAAGAGTCTCAGCGTTCCTGAAGGCTGCCGGTTCCTTCGTAAATCCCAGTGCCCCTGCTCGTACCGGGTAAGTGATGAAAGAAGAGATGCCTGCCTCCCTCTGCCTTTGGGTGCTTGTTGCAGAGTGCAGAGCTCTGGGGCCAGAGGGCGTGACCTTAGAGTCGCCCACCCTAGCGCATCCCGGTCCTCCACCAAAGTCTTGGGGCCGCGGGCGGTGGGTCCGACTGCCTGGAAGTTTCAGATGCTCTGCTTACTCGGACACGCTCTGTGCTGGGGTTGGGAGAGTCGTTTCCAAGGAGTCCTGAGCTGGGAACGGAAGGCTTCGCCAGGTGTAATACAGAATGGGATTTATTTGTACCGATGCAGGTTGTCTGGCATCACTAAGTGATGGCAGTAGCAGAGGCACCAGAATGTGTTTCTGCAAGTGTGAGAAAGAGACAACTTGTTCTTCGTTGACATTTGCCTACTGAGCCTAGTTTTAGAAATAGTAGTGTACGTCAGATTCATTGAAGGAAGCAGCTCATGTTCGGTCAAACAGACAGCTATTGTGCATCTGTTATGCTGTGTATTATTAACACGAACTTCAGAAATTAGCTTTTAAAAAATTTTGCAGAGTTGTACTTGATCAAGGTGTCAAATTTGAGTAAATTGTTTTTCATCATCTATTCTCGTAACAATGAAATAAATTGGGTCTGGAGACATAATAATAAAGTAATTTGGGACTCAGTGGTTAAAAGAACTTCTGGCAGAGGACCCAAGATAGGTTCCTACCACCAGAGTGGTGACTTCCAACATCTTTAACTAGGGATCCAAAGCATTCCTTCTGACTTCTGAAGGCATTAGCCACACACTTGTAGTGTACACATATGCAAGGAAAACATATACATAAACCTTAAATTTTTTAATGAAATCACTTTAGTGTGCGTTTTTTAATAAAATAAATACCTGTCACTCAGAAGAGAGGCAAAGTATTTAAAAATGATAAAGGCAGCCGTGCATTCCCAGATGAACATATTGCCATTTCTTCTTTAATTTTGCAGGTAAACACACTTCATTTGCCATCATTTCCCCAGAACAACAGAAAGGTTATTAGAATAAAATAGTAACCATATGCTCTTCAGCGAGTCAGCAGTCACTGGCATTTTGTCACATTTTCAAGATCCCTGTGTTTATGCTCCTTAGTTCTGCACTGTTTGACAGATGTCATATTTCAGGCATAGAACCAAAGACATTTCCTTACCAGATATGATCCAGTGATCACCCCAGGAACACACTGTTTTACTTAGCATATGATCCAAAATAAGAATGAAAATTGTACTAATAATTCCTCTCTTTATTCCTTTTCTTTCTGTTACTTCAATTCCAGTTCCACTCTTTTCTCCAGTACCCACGGTTACCATTCATCCAGTGTGTTTCTTTTTTCCTTTGTCATCACACTGGCATTTTGTGTAGGTTCAGTTTTTTTTTTTTTTAATATGCTTCCATTTGATTATTTCATCATAATTAAAATTAGGTCAAGAGTTAAAGATGTAGCTCAGTGGTAGAGCACTTACCTAACATTCCTGGGGCCCTGGGTTTAATTACCAGTACACATAAAAACAAACATAGAGTCAGGTCAGACACACTTGGTTCACAAAACAGCACTTGAGAAACATTTCACGTTTTGTTTTTTAAGGTTGCAAAGTTGACTTTCAGAATGGTTTTAATCTGCTCATAGATTTACTTGCTACAGTGGAGGAAGCACCTCCAAATGTTACTCTAAAATTTAATTGTGGGGGCCAGTGAGATGGCTCAGGGGGTAAAAGTGCTTGCCATTCAAATCTGTTAACCTCAGTTTGACTCCCAGGAGGAAGCTAGATGCAGCAGCAGACATCAGTAATCTCAGCATTGTTAGGTAGGAGGCAGAAAAAAAGAGAAGCACCCAAAAGCTTTCAAACCTGCTAACCTGGACTATTCAGCAGAGCAGCATAAACCAGACACTGCCTCAATAAGATAGAGGAGAACCAAGGTTGTCTTCTTACCTCCATCTGTGTGTCAACGCACGTAGATGTATACTTACACAATATACACTAATAGTAAATAAAATAAAAAAGATATATGTATATAATTATGTAAATATGTTGCCTCTGAAACTATATGGTAGCAATCTGTACAATAGAAAATACTTCCTAACACATTTAAAAAGTTTACTGCTTCTAGGGTCAAAATCTTGGGTTGAGTTTCTCACATTGTAATAAAGAAATATTTTTCTGCTTATAAAATCCAAACATTATAAACTTGAACCATTAATTATTTATGTTCAGTTGCAGATTTTCTCTTAGTTTGTTGTGTAAGAACACACCACATGCCACATCTTTTCTCCAGTGTAAATTACTTCATACCACATTGTCAAGGAAAGGATTAGAAGAATTTTTTGATGACCCAAAGAATTGGGGTGAAGAAAAGGTCAAATCTGGTGAGTTGTATAGAATGGTCTATATTAATTGATTGAGCCCTCCATCATCCTAGGGTTATCCAGTTTAGGATTTCCTTTTAGAATTTCCTTTGGGTTCTAAAGGTTATTCTCAGAATTAAAATAATACTTCCTTGGCAGGTTGGTGGGATGTCTAAAAGAAGGGTACTTTGAAAATGTTACTTAACATGAGGTTTGGGTTTATTTTAGTTGGCATTTTTATTTTTAAGTAATGATTAATAATAATTTGTAGTGACATTGGGAAATGGAAATGCCTTTGACATAAACACTAGCAGTCTTTGAATGCTGATGCCATTCACATTACTGATATTTTCATGTTACTTATTTGACTTCTAGTCATAGAATATAATAATGCTGTTCCACATTTTACAGAAATAGATTTTGAGAGTGAGTGACCAGTCAGGGGCATAGAGCTAAAGCATCACTGAATAATACACACTTCTCTTTCCCATAGGAGCTTCATGGACCTGCCAGCAGCTAAGAAACAAAAGTAATGAAGACTTACATAAACTTTGGTGGGTGCTCTGCATACTGAAATGTCACAACTTAACATTGGGGGCAAAACTACAGCCATGGCATAAAGAATCAGGCAGAATGATTTTGTTTCATGTACAGTGGGTGCTCATATGAGCTGTGTATAAATATGACAGGATTATACTGGCAGATGTTTGACAGTTCAAAAGTAGTAGGACATTTAAAGTTCTTTACATTAGCATGTAAAAGTCAAGCTAATGGCATTAAACCAGTAGTGTCAAGAAACGAACTCAGAACACACACGGGGACGTGGTCACATTTACACTACCTTTCTTCTCTCTTTCCTTGTTAATTTATTGTTTGTTATTAATGCTGACAGAAAGGAGATAAAGCCCTTGTAGACATGTTCTTATATTTACAGTCCAAGAGGCAACTGACCTCCTACTTGTTAAAATGAACCCTGTTATCTGCAGCTCATAGGTGCCTTAAACCCTAATTAGAAGCAGCAAGAGGCTGAGTAGGTTTCCAGGGCAATAAAGTATCAGCCATTTAACAACATGTGGGATCTTTAATATAAAGAGCATGCACACAGAGAAGACAAAACTGAGAAAGAAGGCCCTAATCCTCTAAAAATTCTGCAACAAGTGAAACATGGCCTTACAAAGTTCTTCTGCCCTAAATGCACTCTTGTTTCTTTTTTCCACCCTGTTTGTTTGGAAGGTTGTTTAAAAACTGGAAATATTAAACTAAAGAACAGAAAAAGCAGGGTTCTTTTTCTCTGTTTTAAAAGAACATTCAGAAGATAATGTCTCCAGACTAAAGTCTCAGTGTGGGCCAGATCAGTCACTTCTGCCTTCCTTTCTCTTTCCTGTTTTGTGGCCTGGATTTTAGCCTGTTATTACAGTGGGCTGTGTTGAAGGGTACCTTACTGTGGTACATTGTCATGCTAAGTCTATGGAGGGTTAAGAAAAGGTTACATTCTAGTATTTAGCCCAAAGCTGTTTTGTTTAAACCATGCTTGTTTGGGGGGAGTTTCACATGATATATGTAGGCTTTTGGCTTCTTGACTAATGAGACCTCTGTGTCTCTTTGACAGCATCTGTCCATGTGTGTGACAGTGCCTGCCCAGCTCCTCTTCTGTCTGCCTAACTCAGCCTACTATACTCATAATTGCTATCTGCCTGGGCACCTAGTAGACATTGAATTTTTTTATCCCAATTTGAAGAATTATTTCTTTCTTGGCATATTAAAGAATACACATTGTTTCAAAAACCACTCATACTGTGCCTATTTATTATAGAAATGTACAAAGCACTTGTTATGAGTTATCAATAAAGGTGAACTTAGGACTGTTTCAGCACTCACTGTGCTGAAATCAACGTCTTCTTCCCCAGGGCCTAGACTCCAGGATAAAGCTCCCGGTTCCTTTGTCTCGCTTGTCCTGCCCTTCACAGTTCCGGCTTTAGTTATGAGCCTGGGGTGTTCACAGCTCAGCCCCCTTTCCCCAGCTCAGCCAAGGCCGTGCTTGAGAGTTTAGCTGGCTTGTTCTTCCCATCACTAGGACGCTTTCTCTGGTCACCATAGCTCTAGAGGAGGTGTTGCATGTCGACCCCTTAACTGTTGTAATACATGTCATCTCCCTTACGCATTAAGTCACATTGGAGCAGCCTTGTAGGCTAGAGATAGAATTTACATAGAGAGTTTAAGATTTGAGTCCAGAATTTGTCTTGTGGCCCATTGTCTTTATTAGAGAGAGATAGTAGCGCCGACTCCAAAGGTTGCGAAGGGATTGGAATGCTCAGCCCTTGGTGTGAACTAGCGCCTCTGTAATGTTACTCCCTCCCCTGTGGATGGAGGACTGTGGCTGGTTTGTAATACCTCTCCCCACTTCTCAAAGGTGCAGCACCTGCGCACGCGCTAGGACAGCTCTTCAGAATGCTGCCCTGTGCGGGGGTTTCAGGACTTGGAAACTTTGGGGACTTTTATTTTGATGTAAGAACTCACTATAGAATAGCATCATGGCTTTGTGTTTGGTACAGGTATGTCCTTCTGAAGGAGAGAAACATGCTTCTAACTCTGGAGCAGGAAGCCAAGCGACAGTGTTTGCCAATGCCAAGTCCAGAGCGGTTAGAAAAGGTAAGCTGTGGGAGCTAAGATTCCTGGGCGGGGCAAAAGGTTAAAGGGTCCGAGTAGATAGTTCTTCTATTTCTTTCAGACCTTTTCTATTGTGTGTGTGTTTTTAGTAAGTTTGCAGAATTTCATATATCATTCCAACAGCTTCACTTGAGAGCATTTTGTCACCCCCTAAAACAAATGCCACACCCCTCTCTGTCTCCTTATTCTTAGTTGCAACTTCCAACCTGCAGATGGGTATTTATTTTTGTTTACTTCGAGTAACTACCTGGGAGTAAAATTGCCAGGCCACACGGTAAGCACACATCACGAAGCCCAAGTGTGGTGTTTAAACCCAAACAGTAAAGGAGCTCATCCACCATACATCCCAGCTCTGGCCTGGCTATCTCCCAATAACTTAGCCAGCTGTTTAGGGTAGAGGGTTTTTTCTGTTGTCTGTAGTCAGTAAGAACAGAGCTGAGCTTTGTAACAGCTGTAGTATCGAACCTCACCTCAGCCCATTTACCTGCTCTTCCCTTCAGCGTTAATAAGCATTCTCCCCACACTGCCCACAGAGGACAGGACATGCTGTCCCTGGCAAAGTCAGACAGGAGAACTGAACTCCTAGTTATTTTCCTTATGAGGATGGTTATTTGACATGGAGTTGAGTTTTATTTTGAGTTTTGAACTCTATTTCATGTCACATTAGGTGTGCAGGAGAGTTACATGAACAGTGTAAAGGTGTCTTGCATGCCTTCACCCTGATTCCATGTGTTATTCTGCTCCCCCCACCTCCCCACACAATTTCTTTGACTGATCAAGAGTAAGTAGTATATTTCATGTCCCTTTGTCCACAAAGTTTAATTACACATTTCCAAATATCATTTCATATATAATCATTTCACACTTTTAAAATCAGGAAATGAACATTGATGTAATAGTTATAATTCATAGGTCTTATACACAATGTATCGATTATCCTAACAGTGTCATTTTTAGCAAGAGAATCCTGGATCATGTGTTTTTCTTTTTGTGTTCCCTTTAATCCAGAGATTTCATCTTTATATTTAATGACAGGGATGTTTTTGAAGAATATAAGCCATTTCCTCAATTTGGGGTTGTTTGATGATTCTCATGGTGAGATAGATAAACTAGCTGAGCTACATTCTTGGCCAACTAAAATTTATAAGTTAAAAAGAAGCTTGCTTTGAGTGAGGTATACCTAATTGGTATATGCTGATAAGTGTCCCTTTTGATAAGATTGGGGCTAGTACTATTTCCAGTTTAAGAGGTTTTTGTTTCTGTTTGTTCTTTTGGTTTTAATTTGGGGATATCAGTTGATTATCCCCAGCTTGAACCCCAAAGTGCTCCAAAGCAAAACTTTGAATATTGAAGTGCTGTTGTGCTGGTAAAGCATTGGTGTAAACATGTAGTGCTCACTCTGTACTCAGTAGGGTTTAGTTCGCCCTGCACCCAGCCCTGGCTTTGCTGGGCTCTAGCAGTCTGTCAGCAGCCAGATGACAGAAATTCCCAGGAGGAGGAAAGCTTTGGGACATCAGAGGCATATTCCTTCCCTCTCCTGAGTGGCTGTTTCCACCCTGGGGTGGCCAGCCCACCTGTTCTTGGGAATATGTAGACTCACAGGGTTGAGAAGTATGTAAGGTCAGCTTCCATAAAGTCCTGTGATGATAACAGTGGTAGAAATGCTGAATGAGTGAACAAGCAGGTCATTAGGGCTCATTTTTACATCTTTGAGCTACTCAGGGAAATCTACCCTGCCTTTTTGTGAGGGATATTTTAAGAAGCAAGTGTGTGTAGACCATGTCTGAAATATGTTACAATGCTGAGGTAACCACATTACCTCAGCTTAGAACTCTGAGAAAGTTGACTGCTGTGAGTCCAATCCTAATTTAAGAGTTTTTCTAGGGTAGGTGTTGTAGCATACACCTTAAATCCCAGCATTCAGGAGTTAGAGGCAGGCAGATCTCTGGGTTCAAGGCTTGGCCTACATAGCAAGTTCCAGGCCAGCCAAGTGATGTGTGTGTGTGTGTGACTCTATCACTATACTGCCTACATTAAAATCAGCATAGAAATGTAAGAATTGAATGAAGCAAATACAAGTTGTAGAAACATCTTGCATCCAGAGACCCACAGCCAAACAAAAGGTGAAACTTGGAGAATCCTGCATGGGGGGGAAGGAAGGAGTACAGGAGCCCACAGAATCAATGAACCTGGGCTCATCCGGGCTCACAAAGTGGCAGTCACAGAGCCTGCATGAAGCTGGCCTAGGTCCTCTGCCTATGTTATGGTTGTGCAGTTTGGTGTCCCTATGGGACATTTAACAGTGTGAGCAAGGGCTGCCTCTGACTCTTTTGTCTGCTTTTGGGACCCTTTTCCTCCCCCTGGGTTGCCTTGTCCAGCCTTACTATGAGAGGATGTGCCTATTGCAACCTGATAGGCTTGTTTGGCTGATATTCCTGGAAAGCCTGTCCTTTTCTGAAGGGAAACAGGAGGAGAGTAGCTAGGGAAGAGGAGACTGGGAAGAAGACTGGGAGGAGAGGAGGCAGGGCATGGATGTTGTGGTCAGGATGTAATAGATGAGAGAAGAATGAAAAGAAACAAAAAGGAAGTACCTTCTTGCATGTTGATGAATCCTAACATCTTTCCCTGTGAGAAGAGTTGGCATGTGAGGACAGCAGCTACTAGTCACCGCCAGATGCTTGGTTTGCTCTGACAGACATGGCAGCCTTTATGCATTTTATTAGCTTACTGCATTTGCAAACTTCCTTAGAGCTTTGTCCACCCCAAACAGAACTGATACAGCATTGCAGAATGTTCCTGTGTCGTTGTAATTGGTTTAACAAAGAGCTAAATGGCAATTAACTAGTCAGGAATCGGTTAGGTGAGACTTCTGGGGAAAGAGGAAGAAAGGTGGAATCGCCAGGCAGACTTGGAAGAAGCAGGATGGCTACTACAAGGTAATTGAGCCACGTAAGAGAAATGTAGATTAAAAATATGAGTTAATTTAAGTTATAAGAACTGGTTAGGGACCCTTTTCACCAAGATGGTGCCAAAAGCAAAGAAGGAAGCTCCTGCCCCTCCCAAAGCCGAAGCCAAAATGAAGGCCTTGAAAGCCAAGAAGGCAGTGCTGAAAGGTGTCCACAGCCACAAGAAAAAGAAGATCCCCAAGCCACCCACCTTCTGGGGGCCCAAGACCCTTAGGCTCAGGAGGCAGCCCAAATACCCTCGAAAGAGCGCTCCCAGGAGAAACAAGCTTGACCACTATGCTATCATCAAGTTCCCCCTGACCACTGAGTCAGCCATGAAGAAGATAGAAGACAACAACACACTTGTGTTCACTGTGGATGTCAAGGCCAACAAGACCAGATCAAATAGGCTGTGAAGAAACTCTATGACATAGATGTGGCCAAAGTCAACACCCTCATAAGGCCTGACGGAGAAAAGAAGGCATATGTTCGATTGGGTTAGCTCCTGATTATGATGCTCTGGATGTCGCCAACAAAATTGGGATCATCTAAACTTAAACTCAGTCCAGCTGACTAATTCTAAATATACTTTTTCCACCATTAAAAAAAAAAAAAAAAAAAAAAAAGAACTGGTTAGGAACAAGCCTAAGCTGAGGCCAAGCTTTCATATAGTAAGTCTCTATGCATTATTTGTCAGCTGGTGGCTCAAAGAAAAAGCCTGCTACAGATACATGAAAACCAGTTCTTAACAAATAAAATGCTAAAACTTCAAAGAAATTACAGAAAGTCATACTATAGACACCTATGGACACACACCCCTGTGCCAAAAGGGCTCCCTAGGAAATCCTAGAAAGCAGTTTCAAAATAAAAATGTCATTAGTTCCCTGCTTTGTAAATCTTAGTACTTTTGGAATGTGGTTGTAGGTGAGGTTGAAGTTGGCTGTCGTTTTTCTCATGCAGGTTGTTGATTCCATGGATGCCTTAGATAAAGTTGTTCAGGAGCGGGAAGATGCTCTAAGGCTTCTTCAGACCGGCCAAGAAAAAGCAAGACCTGGTGCTTGGAGAAGGGACATCTTCGGACGAATCATCTGGTACATAATTATACTGTGACTTGCAAGAGTGGAGATGGCTCGCCTGTTAGCCCTGTTAGCCCTCAGTACCCTTAGGGTATATTAGAGATCTTGTGGTCCCCATCCCCGAGAGCACAAAATATGCACCATGCTTGCTTTGTCTGGAAAAACAAATTCAAAACCACACAACTCATCCCCAGAGTTCTTGTCTTATGGGAATCATGGGTCCTTTCAAGGATTTCATGAAAGTTAGCTACATCTGATAGTAAAATCTGCCTAGACACATGTAATTCTAGACTATAAAACTTAAAGAGCTAATTTCAGCTACTCCTCTGCCCACTTTGCCCATTTTAAACCTGGGACTTGACAGTTCCTAAGTAACAAAGGCAGTTGGCTTGACCGATACTCAGATAAGCCCTGAGCAGGTTAATGAACAACTTACCAGAAGGATCTGGGAATCAGCATGGACCCTGAGGAATAAAGGACCTGGAGGAGCCAGGATGTACTAACTCATAAGACATGTAGTGCCTTAAATGTGAGCTAGCAAGTGTCAAGGCTTGAGGTGTCTAGACATTCTCGGACCTTGGGCCTTACAAATAGCACCTTCTCACTTGATGTGGAATTTCAGCCATTTAATCCAACCTAGAAAGAGAACTTGCCCAAACCTCTCAGTTAAAGCTCTTCCAAGGAGCTGGGCTGTGGCAGCCCACGATACTAATGTCAGCACTTGAGAGACAGAGGCAGGTGGACCTCAAAGTTCGGGGCCAGCCTTGTCTACAGAGTGACAAAGAAACCCTGTTTTTTTTAAAAAAAAGAAAAAAAAAAAAAAAAAAAAAAAAAAAAAAAAAAAAAAAAAAAAAAAAAAAAAAAAAAAAAAAAAAAAAAAAAAAAAAAAAAAAACAACCCTTCCGAAGATTTGGGGATGCAGTTCTGTTTGAAAATCACCAGCATGTAATTTTGATTGCATGTTCTAATAACTAAAAAATTATTACTTTACCTATTTGTTCGTATGCTATGTATGCTGTATGGCACATGTATGGAGGTCTCTGCTCCAGTTCACATTTCCTAGGCTCGAACTCAGGTGGCAAGTACTTTCTTGCCTAGCTGTCTCCCTGACCCATCTTCTCTAATATTTTTAATTTGGATTCATGGATTGGAAGTCAGTTAGGAAACAATGAAAATTTTAAGTAAAAATTCTTAAATATTTTATATAAAGCATTATTTTTATTTTTTCTGGTAGGCACAAATTCAAGCAGTGGCCTCTACCTTGGTACCTAAATAAAAGATACAACAGGAAACGGTTCTTCACCATGCCTTATGTGGATCACTTTGTCAGGTAAGCACAATACCTCCTGATGAAGCTGCCTCCTTAAACCAGATGGCTTATGCCTGCAACTTTCTTTATACCTTGATTTCTATTACAGAAGTAATACATTTTCATTACCTTAAAAAAAAAAAAGCAAGCACTAGGCTAAAAAGTTTAAAGTCATATATCTAAAATCTTACCCTCCATAGTCATTGTACCAATAGTGTGTATTTGAAGTTCTGACTTTTGTAGTCTGAAAATAAGAGTGAAATCCTACTGCACCGTGTGGAGTATAAACTATTGCAGTACTCATCAAAGGGGAGGGGTCTGAGATCATGCCATTCTGCAGGCTGTTACCTCAAGCGTTTCCGGAGACAGATTCTGCATTGAGTTTACATGAGGCAGGGAGAACATGCTTCTGTTACAAGATTGTATTTGCCCAAAAACCACTAACCGACCTTAAGAAACCAGGGAGTCTTCTGAAAGGTACTTAAAACTGAGTCCATAACCAAAAAGCAGACAAGCTGAAAGAATTATTCCCAACCCGCAGCTGGAAAGGAGACAGGGAGGTATAGGACTGCAGTGTCAGGATGCAAGGTGACCCCAGCACTGAGGAGGCTCAGGCAGGAAGGCTGGGTATAAAACCACTGGTTAATCTTGTTGCTAATAAAATCCGCCAGAGACACATCTGCTCTCAGCAAAATTTCTCACAAACATGTTTCTATCCCAAAACTTAATTCAGAGGAAAAAAGAAGCTTCATTTTTATTTGCCTGTGTGTGTACACATACCCATACTATGATGAATCGTGAACCTTAGGAGGCAGCTTGCAGTTCTCCTGTACTCCAGGTTCAGGAGGTCAAAATCAAGTGCCTCACCTGTGACTGAGCAGGAAAATGGTTGATATACTTTAATTTGAACTTTTCCTTTCCTTCTCTGAACCAGCTCCCTCAGTTTGGGTCTGTATGGACCTGGCCTAGGAGAGATGCACCTGCCCAGATTTACCAGTGCAATGAGGACTCTAAAACCACCTATTTCAGTACCAGCCTTGTGGGTTCATCTATCCTGCAAATTCTTCCTGCACTGTTCTTCCAGTGCATACTCCGGCATAGCCCTTTGCTGAGCATCCTTACTCTCACCATGATTCATGATTTTCAAGACTTTGATCACATTGTTTCAAAACTATATAGTAGCCACCTCTCAAGAACACAGCCATACACTGTACCGCCCACTCTAGTGAGACCCCCTTCATCGGTGACTCCTAACACCTTGGTCATTCCCACCCCCTGGTGTTGATCCTAAACTCTGGAACCTGTCCACACTTGAGACCTAGTTAAGATGCCAGGTAGCTGAAGAACTCTGCTACACAGCTTCTCTTCAGTTTCTGCCAGCACAGTACAGAGGAGGTTTGACCTGCACCATCGTGTTTGTAGTGGTCACTGTTAAAGCTTGATTTATACTTGCCAGGTACTGCTGACATGACTGCAGTTTCTATACTTGGCTAGGACATGCTGAGAGATGGGGGATGGTTTTGTCTAAGCTACTGTTGTATTTTTTTACTCCAGACTGAGACTTGAGAAACAAGCCCGCATTTCAGCAAGAAAGAAAAGTTTACAGAGAAAGAAAGAAAAAATTCTCCAGGCAAAGTTCCCACATCTCGCTAAAGACCAGAAGTCAAGTACTGCCTAAGATGAGCTCCAGAAGTCCAGTTCTGTTCTCAAAGCAGTCTGTGTTCTGATTTGAATGTCTGTTAAACAGTTATAAAGAAATGCTCTTGTTCAAATGACATCAGTTCTTCTTGTGGATAACAATGGCATGTTAATTAACCCTAACAGTAGTGAGTGCTGCTTCTACCAAAACCAGGCATAGAGTTCAGCTCAGTTCACACTGAACAGGTCCTGACATCTAAGCAGGCTTAATAACACCTGATGTCTTGGTACAGATCTGATACTAGCTGCCAGAGAGTGGTTAAGAGCACTAGTTGCTTGGATTCCCAGCACAAGCATGGAGCTTCCAACCATCTGAAACTCCAGTTTCAGGGGAGTGAAAACCCTCTTGTGACTCCCACAAGCACCAGGCACTAGTGTGGTGCACACATGCATGCAGATGAACTACCCATGCACATCACTTTTAAGCATGACAGGGACATTGATACTGTTAGTGAAACCTCTGATTGCTTCCTACTGTCAATGGTAAAGGCAGTACTGACAGCAGCAAGTCACAACAGAAACAAGAATCCAAAACCCTTCTAGGACGGTAGTGATTTTATTTAGTTTTGTAAGCCTAAGGTAAAAAGCATAGGCAGTAACTTTTACTTGTCAATAAAAAGTAATTTCCACCAACCCACAGGAGAGCTGGAAAGGACTTACTGAAAGCAAAATATTTAGAGAAAATAGACATTCATACAAAATTATAAAATGCCTGTAATAAGAATAAGTGTATTTCAAGGAAAGCACAAACTCATTTTAATTTATAGAGCCAGTTAAAGCCTTAAAAAATTTCAGAGGACATTGAAATATGCAAACATGTATAAACATTCTACAAAAGATGGTCATCTTTTCCTGAGTGTACTAAAGCTAGGGACGTGAGGTGATGGGCAGGCAGGGCAGGGCCTTCAAGGGCATTTTCTTTCTACACACTGCTTCCCTCCTTCTTCGTACTCCTGTTTGGAAATCCACATCTGTTGAAAGGTACCCTGTAAGATGGAAAGAAACATGTAATTATGCCCCACCTTTATTATGCCCCAAATAAATGTCTTTAACTGCTAAACTATTTAAAACCCCTCCTCCAATATAGTACTGTCCCCCATCCTTTCTGCCTTCTTGAGACAGGCAGAGACACCGTTTAGCCTAGCCTTGCCTCGCCTAGCCTTTTAGTTCTGAGACAACGCTAAGCCTCAGAATACCCCTTACAGCAAATAGGAATTAGAAAGTGGCTGGCAAAGACATGACAAAATGTCCTAAGGCAGTAAAGAAACCTGTCATTAGGCCCATGCCAGTAATTTCCACTCTTAGGAGGAAAAGGGAATGCTCTGCCTCTAGCCACCTGAAACACAATTTGATTCACAGGATTCCCAATAAGACCCGGCACAGTGATCTTACTGGCCCACAAAGCCAACTCCTGACAGCCTCATCAGGAGTTGGGAAACAACCAAACTTGAAGAAGGAATGACTGAGAACTAAATGCACTCCACCAAGGCCTGCCCAGTGCCAAGGCAGGTATTACAAGCAGAAGCTCAACTTGAAAAGGGAAAGTCAGTGAAGGCTAACAAACGTCTGCTGCTAAGGTGTTCTGCTGGAGCCCAGTGTGATGGTGCACAAGTTAGCACCCTGGAGACCCAGGAAGAAGAAGACGGCAAGCTGGAGGCCAGCCTGAAGGTTGTTGAAGGGCAGGATGTCATTCTTATATGTGAATGTTTTTAAGCAGATACTCCTACCAGGTCTTCCACTCTGTCAGGTTTTTTTTTTTTTTTTTAAACACTTTTATTTATTTATTTGCCTTGGTGTTGGCCTGGAACTGAAACTACAGACAGTTGTGAGCTGCCATGTGGGTGCTGGGAATCGAACCCGGGTCCTCTGGAAGAGCAGACGGTGCTCTTAACCGCTGAGCTATCTCTCCAGCTCCCAACTCTGTCAGTTTTTAAATGCAAAGATCAATGAAGCACTGAAATCATTCTTAGTATTTTTTTTTAGTTCAACTTAGTATTTAATGGTATATTTAAGCCAAAGTGCTGTGGGATTATGCTTTTGTACACTGTAAATATTTATTGCAAGTATTGGTTTAATAAATTGCTCATTGGTCAAGTAGCTAGACAGGAAGTAGAGGCAGAGCAAGCAGACTAGGAGAATTTTGGGAAACAGAAGAGCAGAGAGACAGATGACATTGAGATGCAGAGGAAGCAGGATGAGAATGATGCACTGAGCAAAAAGGTACCAAGCCACGAGGCTAAACATAAACAGAAATATGGATTACCTTAAAGTATAAATTAGCAAGTAATAAGCCTGATTGCAACCAATCAGCTTGTAATTAATACCAGCCTTTGTGTGATTATTTGGAGCTAAATGGCTGCAAGATCGGCCAGGTGCAACAGAGGAATGTCTAACAAAACCAAAGAATCATTTTTAAAAGAAAATTTCTGCTTATACTGAAAACTTATATGACTTTAATACTGTAATAAACAACCATTACTAGAAAAACCAGTGCTGTTCAAGAAAAACAAATGTTAATCAGGGACAGTTACTAATAGCACCAAGACAGATTTTTGTCAGTATGGAATAAATATTAAAAGCATTCTTGAGCCCCAACAAAAAGTAAGAACCACGAAAAATGTAATAAATAGCTGTTTAGAGAAAAAGGTGGTGTGTTGTCAAATGATAAAAGTCTTTATGAGCTGCTGCACGTCAATCCCATTCTCACACTCCCCTTTCAAATCTTTATTCTTATAAAGCAGCTTATCTACTAACCAAAGATGCTAGGATGGAGCCTCCAATCCATGAGCTGAACCTCCGTTCCACAGTTGTGTTGTTTGCAATCAGTTTCAAGCGCATGCTCTGTAACAGGAAGTGTGAGGATATTAGGGCAGCACAACAGCCAACTTGGAATTCAAGGCTGAGAAGCCTCTGGGGCCAGGGTGGCACTTGAGACAGACAGGCAGAACTTTGGGTTTCAGGCCAGTCTGGTCTACACCCAGAGCTAGATAGCATCCAGACCACACCCCTCAGCCTGAAGGGCAGCGTATATGTGTACATGTGTACATCCTCCCTTCCCTGCCTCCCTCCCCCACTTTACATGGCATCCAATAGCTAATAGTGACAACATAGGTTAGACTACTTTATAGGAAAGATCTTAACAAGGGTAAGAAGATAAAATGTCTAACTCAGAACTGGGCAAATAACAAGCAGGCAGCACCTCGGCAGGCAGGAAAGCACACTAGACTGTAAAAACTGAAACCCAGGCTCTAACTTTCATTGCCCGTACTTTATCAGAATACCCTCAGCATGACACTGCCCTGTAAATGTTCATTTCTGAGATTACGTGCAGCTTGAAGCCTTTCTTTCCTTGAAGAGCTCTACTAAAAATGTTTTATGAAGCTCTTTTCAACACTGACACACTGTTAATTTTCTAATCTCATTTAGAAATATAAAGACAATTTATGTATATAACTCCTTAACTGTTAACAAGCTGAGAAAACAAAAACTTTCAAAACTGCATAGTAAAAGGACAATTCATATACATACTTCAAAAGGTACCACACTCAGCGTTTCATTGATTTTCACTTTCTCATCCTACCCCCAGAGCATTCTATATCTCAACTCCTTCCAATCAAAATGCCAGATCTCAAGTAACTTTTGATTCATATTGCTTGTCTTCCAAGTCAGTGCTTTTGCCCATCAGGGTGGCTCATTTCTGCAACGCTGCCCTTCAGGCTGAGGGAGGGGCAATGCTGAGGTAAGCCAGCCTGCTCTACAACAGGACTTCAATGTATGCCCCATCTTAACTAAAAATTTAGTGCTGCTGTTTTGAACATGGTATAGCCCGAGCTGGCCTTGAACTTACAATCTTCCTGCCTCGGCCTCCTAGTAGCTACACCACTAGGCCTGCTTCAATACTATATTTACCTCACTTCCTATATTAAAGGACTTTTCCCTCCTTCCTAGGAATCTGCCTCTGGAGATAATTATCAATGTGTCCATACCATACACATGCTATACAACACATATGTGAAGTATTTTCACAGTGAAATAGACATGTGTGGTGGGCAGAGCATAGGACCAGGGAAGGTGCTGGTACAGGTATCTGTTTCAGAATGGAACTTTTCTCCTGACATTTTCTTTGATTTCAATTACTCCTTAAAGAACAGGTTCTAGATTACTCTTTTGTATTATTTTAATTATGTGTATACCTGAGTGAAGGTATGTGCACATGAATGCAGACACCTAATAAAAGCAGAACCGATAGGTGCTCTGAAGGACATCTTGATTAAATAGGTATTACTCATGCTGTATAAATTCCACTCAGTGAGAACACAACTAAATAACACAAAGAACAGGAAAAACTTACTGGGGGGGTTTTCTGAGAAAGCTCTCGGTTTAACCTGTCAGTGAAACTCTGTATTAGCGTGTTTCCTCCTGCTACAATCACGCTGCCGTAGAGACCCTAGAAAAGAAACATAATCACTTCCAAAATCTGGTGCTCAGAGTTCGAGCCACATACCAATTTCACTGTGAGTGGGGTGTGTGTGTGTGTGTGTGTGTGTGTGTGTGTGTGTGTGTGCATGTGCCACACCTGTGGGAAGTGATTCTTTTTCAGCATATGAGCCACATACCAATTTCACTGTGAGTGGTGTGTGTGTGTGTGTGTGTGTGTGTGTGCATGTGCCACACCTGTGGGAAGTGATTCTTTTTCAGCATATGAGCCACATACCAATTTCACTGTGAGTGGTGTGTGTGTGTGTGTGTGTGTGTGTGTGTGTGTGCATGTGCCACACCTGTGGGAAGTGATTCTTTTTCAGCATATTAACTTCTGGGATCAAGTTCAGCTCATCAGGCTTTGGTGTCAAGCACCTTAACAGAGCCATCTTGCCTGCCTAGAGTCACTAACTTAAAAAAATTATTCCTAAATTTGTAATCTTACTGGCAGACAGCTACTAATTAGAGGTACATGTTATAATGGTATTATTCATCTTTTTTCATCTGGAAGTCATGGTATTTAAAATTAGACAAAATGATTTTATGATCATGATGGATAACAAATATTACAACTGTTTTAGAACACAGGCTGAGCCTCCCAATTAAAACAACTTTATATTCATAGAAATACTGCATGTATTTACCAAAATGTAAATGTCAGCCTTCTTTTTTAACTGGCCATGTTCTTAGTTTTAAAACCTACTTCAAGCATCATCTACATTTTGAAACAGAAAATGCAAAAATTATGTACCATCTGCTAACAACATAAAGTAAACAGAAAACAATCTCAGTACAAACAATCCCATTCTTGCAAATATATTTGATTCTTTGCCCTGAAGTGACCTTGCACCAAATAAATAAACAAACAAACAAACAAATAAATAAATAAAATGGAAAACTTAAGAGCAGAAAAACAGCACAGTGGCTTATAGGCACTTGCTAAGCATGTTTGGACACATGAGTTTGATTCCTGGAACTCATGTGACATTCACAAAACTGACCCTCCATACACAACACACAAAAAATAATTTTCTTTTTAAACTCTAAACTAACACTTCCACTGTCTTGGAAGAGGTATAAGTCACTAGGTCACTTGAAAGAGAGCATTCTCATGGTCACTCAAAAGCCTTTTGTTACTATGTTGTCTATACACACATCTATTCACACCATACTTTAAGCAAATTAACTTCAAGAAAACCAAGATAGTATGTGAGTTATAAACTAAGTGGATTATGAAACAGATCTACAGTTTAACAAATTATAACTAATCTAAATAAGGATAGTATATAATCAAGTCAATATAGTATATATCAGCAGTTTAACACTTGACAAAGCAAAACAAATACAAAAATCATCTAATATAATCCATGTAAAAGCTGCATACTTTAAACCCTTTTTTTCACAAATATAAACAGATATCAAGAAAAATCACCAATTTATATGCAACTTGATGACTACTTTTTAGGAAATCTGGAGCAGCAATGATCAAAGAAACTCTGTGAGGATGGAAATGTCCTAGGAATCTGCCCTGACCAGTACAGCAGCCACAAACCATGTTCACAGAAAGATTAGTGCAATTCAGGAGCTGAGCTGAACATTAGTAGCACTGAACATCATTGGTCCCACACCCCTTTCCTGGTGTCCATCTCTTTACACATGGTCACCAACTGGCACTCAAAGCAGTGACCAAAGCTGCAGACCTACTCTGGGATATTTCAGTACCATAGGGGGCAGTAACAGGAGACTGGCACTTACCGGTCTGATGTCAATATCACACATTCCAACACTTGTAGTGACAACATGACTGACTCCCAGCATTGTGTTCCCAGATAATCCCTAGAACAAGAATGCAAGTGTTCGTGGAAAACCCCCATTGCTGAAGTTAGTCTTTAAAATCCCATTAATTCTCTACACAAGAAAAGCCACACCTTTTATGAAAGGGTCATAAATATATATACTTTACATATACATAAAAAATTTTAATTTATTTTATATATATGTATTAATACAACTTTGATGAAAGTCATGAAATTGACTTTTTTTAAAAATCAGTTTCACACCTTTACATTGGAAGGGTCAAATAATCCTTCAGGAATTTTTAGCCGCTCTGCACCAAAATCACAGTTGTAACCGTTGGGAAATTCGTAGTGAACAGTTGGCATCTGTGCAGCCACTCTGCAAACAGCAAACAGTATTTCACAGAAAGCAAAACAACCCTGCTCCAATGATAAACCACCTACAAGGTGTTACCAATCTGAGAAATCAGAGTACAATCACCTAAAACCAGTTTCAGAATATACTTAATGTTTTTAGGCTTAACCCATTCTACAGCTCTTTATGTTTAAACAAACAAAGCCCCGATTTCTGGGTACAGTCACACAGAAAACATACTGTTCATCGTAGGTGGAGTCTGACACCTGAAGAACTGAAGCCTGAAAATCCTGGATGACGCACTGTGGACAGAGAGAAGTTAAGAGGTTGAAGTCGGCCTTTGTAACCTGCTCTATATGTAACAGTCTGCTGAATGACATCAGACCAGTTTCACATGGGTGAGTCATTTGAAGAGAATAACTCTACCTAAGACTGAGCATCAACATCCCCACTTCTACAGTTACCTGGAATTTATAATTTATAGCATAAATTAAATTCATTTCTATAGTTGTAATTAAACAATTTAAGTACATTTCAATTACAGTATTTATGGAATAACAAAGAGGTTAAAACAACCAGGAACTGCACCACTGCCCCACCAAACTAAACCAGTTTCAGAACATCATTCTTCTCCTTAAAAATTCCTTGATTTTAAAAGCAAGATTTTATCACCTAAATATGTGACATGTAGACAGATCACATCTCATACAGAAATTTCTAGTACCTATGAGATGAACATGGCCTATGGGCTGATATGGGAAATCCTTGTCTGATGTTTACACAGAATCATTAGTACACATTCTAACTTTGGGTGTAACATGCTCTCAGAATACATTTAGTCAATTATGTCTTTCATATCCTTTTATTACTAGAAATTAGTATGTATCTATGAAATGACCTCTCACCCACATAGGTTTACACATTCAGACAGATTTTCAGTAAAGTCTCATTGGCGAAGCAGTCAGATACACTTCAGCAGTCTGAATAATGCTGGAGAAGAAATCATGCCTAATACTAAGTTCTACAAGAATTAAAGCATCTTAACAATAGTATAAAACAGTGTGCTTGCCTCTACCTAAAATCACAGCCTCTTCCATGTCTTCAAGCTGCTCTGCAGTAGTCTGTTTGTAGGGACTGTTTCAATAATATGAAAAGTGCTCCCCCATCCTAAGTATTCATTTTGTCAATTAACACTTTAATTTATAAAGACAGTAAGGACTACTTACATTGCACATATAATTGTGCCAAGACCTTGTAACCTGGGGCAATTTCTCTTTTCTTTTCCAGTTTGCTGGAGAGCCTTCTCGAACAGCCTCCTGAGAAGAAGAGCACGTGCTAATGAAGATACATCATGACAAAGAGAGGAAGTGAAAGGCGGCTCTCTTTAAGAAACATCACATCCTGCTTACTTTTGATGCAATCATATATGGAGGAATGAGTTCTATATTCATTTCCTGGAAGAGTTCTCTGCACTGCATGGTAATGAAATCTCCAGCAAGAGGGGATTTCACAATGCCTGAAAATCAAATCAAACAAGGCTGAAGCTGCCAAAAGTCTGAATTCTTTGGGGCTATGAATGTGCTTACATATGTGTAGGTTTCTTTTAGTCTAATTAATCAAGCTATCCTTTCAAAGAATAAAGCCATGCTTTCATTTATAACATACAACTTGGGAATAAGTAGGCTCCAATAGAATTCCTGGTCTGTCCTCATTATCTGTACCCTCAGTAAATAGTTACCTTGTTGAAGGACATAGCCATCATGTACTGGAATTGCAGTGGTGTGGGTGGCTCCACTGTCCAAAATTAGCCCAGTAGAACGACCATTAGCAAATCTAGTTTAAAGCATTAAGGAAAATATAGTATCAAGGCTCCAAGGACAGTGATGATTATGAAAGGCTGGTTCTGGAAATATTTAAGCCAGGCCATTAAACATACATATTACTTACTTACACTTAAGCTTGTCTAGGTAGAAAAACTGGTGTTGGTAATTATTCTATCTTGAAAATACTTCCACAGGCAGGCCTCCTAGAATGGTTTCTATGCAGAATTCCTTTTAATTAAGCTGGTTAAAATGAGCACATTGAAAACATCTACAATTAATCAAAAGGCTTACAATAAATTGAAACATTTGTAACAGAATTTACACAGACTTGACAAGAACAGCAGGAGGCTGTGACTCGTGGGTGGGTGGGGAGCACCGAGGAAGTGCTGCAATGGTATGGCGGCAGGTGGCAGCTCTGGCCTCTACCCCAGCAAGCCCAGCAGGTAATTCCAGGTGGACTCAAAACAGCTGCTCAAAAAGGCAGATTCCAGGTCCCTCAACTACAGCTCAGACACACATGCAGGTTTACAAGTTGGCCCTTTCACTGGCTCCTCAATTACTCACTAAACATCTCCTCCACCCTCCCGAGTCTGGTCCTAGTAACATTTCAGAGGAGGTAAAAAACAGAGAATGGGTGGGGGTGGAGGGCACAACAAGCTGGCCTAGTGTCCCTTAAGGGCAGGATATACAACAGAACTAATGCTAAGCCAACTCTGCCCTGAAGGGTATCTTGTTTAGTAAAGTAGAGGTCAGTTTATTCGCAAAAAGAAAAGCTTGGGATGTCCTGGAAAGATAAGGAAGAGACCACCCAACCTATTCCTGGGACTACAACAGTTACCTGGGGGAGGATGGAGTAGGAGCAAGTAGGAAATACAGAACATGGTGGACACAGAAGTTCAGCACAGCTTCAAAATAGAGAAGAGAAGGAACACAGAGCCAACCTGACCTAACACCGAAGAGTTCAGAAAGATTCCAGAAGTGCACAGTGGCCTATGGAAACAGCAGAGAATCTATTGGCTATACATTGGACAAGATTACTATCTGGAATATGTATCTAACTCAAAACATTAGACCAAAGAAAAGCAACCTGATCAATAATGGCCTAGTGAAATAAATACATAGCTCTTAAAATATGAATTACCAAGGGCCAATATATGAGAAAATGTTCGACACCCTTAAAACTACCATGAAAATACAAATTAAAACTACAATAAGATTTCATCTCGCCCTAATCAGAATGGCTACCAGCAAAGGAAGAGACATCAGAAGCCAAGGAGGATATGGGAAAGGAGAGCTCATTGCTAGTGGCAATGTAAACTAATCCAGACACTATGAAAATCAGTAAGGGGCCTCAAAAAATTAAGTTACTTAGTATCCATTAAACCTACTAGGTCTATGCCAAAAGAACCAAGTCAGCATTGCACACAGACGCCTGCATGCCCTCACTCATCACAGCACTACATGCAACAGCTGAGTCATAAAGTCAGCCTAGGTGTCCACCAACAGGAAGAGAATGTGGTCTACACATACACAGAAGCTTTGCTTAGTCAGAAGAAATGAAATAATATGACTTACTCAGAAACTGCCAATCAAATTACATGAGATAAGGCAAACATACTGCATGTACAATGTTATTTGAAAATCTAAAAATTCATTTCCACACGTGCACATACACACTCATACATTTCCTACACACACACACACACACACACACACACACACACACACACACACCGGAAGACAAAGTGGAAAAGAAAAGAAGGGAGACTATTAGAGCAGGCAGTGATGAGGATGGTACAGGTATATGATATATTTGAAGGAGATTGTGTTTATGAAACCCAATACTATGTACAATGATTATATACCAAGAACAGGAAAAAGACTAAAAATACTCTTTTAAAAAAAGAGAGGTAAAAAGCTAGAGAGAGCAAAACCACTTTTTCAACATTATCTTACACAGAGAAAAGCTTCATTAAAGGATACGCTGTCAATACCGCAGTTTTGCAGAGGAAGAATGCAGGGATGCTGTAGTGTTCGAACATCAGCTCTGTCAGCTTCTCTCTCTTGGCCCTGGTGTTCCACTGCAGAAGGCAGGAAGGACCCAGGTTAGTTTCTGCATGCTAACTAAAGCACTATTTCATGCTACATTACAGAGCTATAGTGTCAAAAAAAACAATGTTAAAAACTGCCTATTTATGTAAATCATATATTAAACTCTTTTCTTAAACAGGTAAAATTGTTAGCTGCTATGAGTTCTAGAAATAAAGACTTTTCAAATCACAGGAAAAATCAAGATTCTAAAAACAAAAGCATTATTAGATATTAAATCTGGTGACTAAAATCCTAAATATAAATTTTAAAACACCCAATTATCCCTCTTGTAACTGGTATTCACAAACAAAGCCAATTATTTCATTTGCTGAAATGTTTTAACCATAATAAAAATTAAGCTTTCCCCAAATTTCCAATCTCAAAATGTGAATTTCAATGACTCTTTAAGAGGGCCAGTGAGACGGCTCAGCAGGCTTTCCCCACCAGGCCTGACAAACCCCGGGATCCACATGGTGGAGAACTCTGCCTTCGGGTTGTCTATTTCTACAAGTGTGCCTGGCACATGAGCACCTATGTAAATACACACACTATAAATTAGTAAATGAATCATTTTCTAAAAGAAAGAGGAGAAAATCTGCAGGTGGGTGGGAAGCGCAAGAAGGAAGGGCAGTGGATCTCACCGGTGCTTCCGACATGAGAACAGGATGCAGGCTGGCTTCAGATTTGACATGCATCTTATAAGTATGATCCAAAATGGCCTGGAAACTATCCCAGTCTTCAACTAGAACAGAAGAGCCATAGCTTGAAACAAAGCTTAGCTGATGATGAATGACTAAAAACAGACAGCGTTTCTGTGGTTGTAAGTTACTGCCTTAACATACAGAATCTACTTTATAATGCAGCACCTTCCAGGAGGTTACTATCCTTTTCTACATATAAAATCTCTTTGGCTCTTCCAGGTGGGCCTCAGATCCGCCCTGAATCCAAGTGGGGTGCGTAACAGACACTTAGCTATTCTTTTGAGAGGCAGGTGGGTGATTAGAAGACAAAGACAAGGGAAAGCATCTCACAGGCTAGGAGCCAGGAAAACAAACAAACCTGTCTAACCTGTCTATTAGAAAAATAAGACTTAAAGGCATTTTAGAAATTCAGAGAGTAGCCAGATGTGGCAGTGGTTGCCTTTAATCCCAGTATACAGCACTGGGGAGGCAAAGGCAGGCAGGTCTCTGAGTTCAAAAGCTCCATGTCCTTTCTGGATCACAGAGTGCAATTCCACATATTCAGTGTTTGCCCATGACTTTTTCTTGACCTGCTTACTGGATCATTACCAATGTCCCATATATTCAGAAGTCAGGCCACTCACTTTCAGTGTGGAAGACTATAGTAAACATGACCCTCCACTGCTGCCTGGGCACTCAACTAGTCAACAGTTCCTGGCACTGACATAAACCTTTCCCTGTATGGGACGAGTAGGCCACTGTGTCCAACCAGTTTGTACAAAGTGGCTTATGCTGAATAGAGCTCCCCTCCTGTGCTTCTAGAGCTTCAGCACATGATAGGCAGAGGCGGCCCTTTGTGACCAACCCTCAATTAAAGCCTTACACACAGAATCTCTGCTGAGCTCCTAGAAGTCGATACACATGTCATACTGTGCAGCCGGGCAGTGAGCGGATCTGATCTCTGGATTTCGTCCCCTTTCCCTTGAATGACTTCCTGTGTCTTTTCAGTGTGGTCCCTTGAGTCCCAGGAGCAGCACACCTCCCAAGACTGTAGCCCTCCCTCTTTCCCTTTTCCTCTTATCTTAGTGAATGCTACCACTTATCCTTCAACTCAACCGAAATCCCACAGGACCTTCTCAATTCTCCTCTCCTTTCTGCTTCCTCGGTCTCTGTGCCATCGGTCTGGGACCTAAAGAAACTGCAGGATCTTTGCTGTCACTGTTTAAACCCTCATTTCCATCGGAACCTTTCGCTCTCCTATCACCGTCCTGTCTCCTGATGTCCCTCCAGCAGGCCGTCCAGACTGTCGGTGAGTCTTTGGTGGTGGCAAGTATGAGAGAACTGCATCTTTTAATTCCCTAGGACAGCTTTCAGAGACTATCAGTATGGTCTCTGCAACCTAACACACAACAATTCAGCATATCTGTAAGACATCTGAAATGTGTTTCCTGCTCAACTCCCACCTCTTCACACAAGCTGGTGTTTGTGCTTTTCTCAGCCTTGTTGGGCCGTCAAATTCTTATTTACTAGGAACAATTCAGCAGGCTACCTCCTTGTGAAAACCAGCATGAACTCTCTCTCTCTAATGCCACTGTTTCCTGACTATACCTACACAGTTCTTATCCAGCATATGGCATACAGTTTTCTCTGTATGCACCAAACTCTCCTGACCAAAATTAAGGAAAAAAACACTTCTTACACATCTTTGTAGCCTCGGTACCCAAAATATTACTTTGTGGAATTAAAACAAACACTTGATCATCAATGTGGTAGTATATTGTATATTTAATAAAGACTGCTTGAAGATCAGAGGACAGAGCCAGCCACAGAGTTCAGGGAGTGGTGACACACAACTTCAATCCTAGCACTAGGGAGGCAGAAGCAAAGATCCATCTGGATCTCTGGGAGCTCAAGACCTAACAGAGCCAGGCAGTGGTAGCACACACCTTAATCCCAGCACTTGGGATCTCATGCCTCTGCTCCCAGCAATTGGAAACACACTTGCCTTTAATCCCAGCACTAGGAAGTTTAGACCAGAAAGTGTAGTAGTTGGGACAGAGAAACAGATATAAGGTGGGAGAAGAGTTTGACCCTTCTCTTTCGGCTGAGGACTCAGAGGCATTTATACAGTCTGAGGATTCATGGGGACAGGACTTTCCTTTCTGCTGAGGAGTTGGCAAGGGAAGAAGTGGCTGTGACTTGTTCTTCTGTCTCTCTGATCTTTCAGCTTCTCCCTAATACCTGGCACCAGGTTTTTAATGATAATACCAAGTAAAATTTATGCAATACATCAGTTATTGTTAAATATCTAAAAAGGTCATGAATAAATACTCTATAATCAGATTCATACCCATTCCATTCTTGAGTGGTGAGATGGCTTCCATGTTCTCCCTGGGTACACGGAGGGCATTGGTATCTATGTAATAGGTGGGACCACCCTGCTTGCCTTTGTCACCATCTATTTCCATCATGGTGCTTCCATCATCTCTCTCCAGCACCATACCAATAGCCGTGGGGAAGTCAACCTAGGAGAGTTAAACATGGAAGGAAGTATTATCTGCTTTCGCCTGGGGGATATTTCTACTGTCTATTGTCATTTTTGCTTGGAGTTTCTGCTTGAATTTAATTTTGCACAAATGACTCTTGCCTATCAAAGTAATTGTTATCATTGTCCTTACCTTGGGGCAGTCCTCACCAGCATAGCCAGCTCTCACTGTGTATGATCCAATATCGAAAACAAGGGCCCCAACTTCATCTAAAGAGATTAAAAGAAAATTATTGAAAAGGCAATTACATATGACTTTAATCCCATTGAGGGAGGCAGTGGCAGAAACAGACAGATCTCAGATCTCTTGAGTTCCAGGCCAGCCAGAGTGGTCTACAGAACTAGACAGAGAGAAACTCTGTCTCAACAAAACAAACAAACAAGACAAAAAGGAAAATTACTACTAGCAATTTCTAAGTGTCCTATGAAAGTTAAGAACATACTTTATATGTACAAAATGAGAATATTTAAGACTTTGTAAAAATTCATTACATTCATATATCATTAGCTAGAACCTAGTTTTTGTAGCTGTTTTGAAACAGGATCTCTGTATGTGATTCTATTTGTCCTAGAACTCACCAAGATCTACCTGAATCTGACTTCCAAGTGCTAGGATTGAATGCACGCACCACCATGTCTAGCTTGAATCTAGTTTAAAATATACCTCCAAGATTTATTTAATTAAAACATGGCAAGTCATACATTGTTTATCAGTAGAGAAAGACATTGTAAAGTTCCCTTACTGAAGGGACTATTTATAAACATCTATAGTCACAGTATAAAAGGATGAATAGAAATATAAAAAAGAGACCCAGTATCCTGGTAATCCTTTGAACTGAGGACACAAGAAGGAATTGTTACCAGAGACTAAGAGAGAGACTGTGTGGAGAGCAGTTGGGAGCTGTGGCATCACAGTGAGCTGCCTGCTCAGTGCAGGAGGACCAAGCTCACAGATGCCAACCTCCAGGAAGACTCTAATCCAGCATCCAAACTGAACACTTTTAACTAGGGTGTGGGGGAGTAAAAGCCTTTAATCATTACACCGGAACAAAAGACACAAGCAAGAAGTGCGGTTACCCTACTATCACCAAATAAACACTAGAACCATAGGCTGAGACAGACCATTAAGGCCATCTATACATGCACAGGAAAGGTACAAATGGCAGCAAGTAAATCTGGTGGGAAGCAAACATACACACACATACACCACCTAGGATATCATTTAATCAATTATAAGAAATTATGTTCCATGTAACCAAGAAACTCAGCAAAACATGGCATGGAGAATCAGAGCTTACAGTGTAATTATGCAGGCCAAATAAAAAGCATTAAATGAAGGTCTCATTAAAGTTACACATTCTAGATATCAGGAGATCAAGAAAGCTGCAAAATTTTTCAGTCAAATTCAAAGAAAAGTCTCCTTTTATATTTTCCAAGTACTTCAACTCAAACACAAGCATCCTAGAATAATGTACTTTGGTTTTTCAGTGCTGATTTGTCAAAGGATTTTCCCCCTACATTTAAAACACTAATCCTACTTACCATCATTCAATTGCTAAGTCCTTAAAACATGTTCTTCTATGACACTAGCTAAAACCACAAATCCCAACAGCCACCATGTGCAGTTTAGAGCTGGCTACAAAGAGGCATTCAACGAGAAATCACACAGCTACTTAGTTTAGACATCCAGTTTAGAGCATTTTATGTTTTAAAAGGAAACACACATGCAATTGTTCGAATGAAAATGTTTCCTATGGGATCTGATAGTTGAACATCTGGTTCCCAGTTGATGGCGCTATTTGGGGAGATTTAGGTGTGGGCCCTGATGTAAGAAGTAGTCCCTGGGGACAGGCTTTGAGTTTAAAGCCTCCTTGTTCCCATTTTACTTCTCTACTTCATGTCTGAGTTTAAGTATGTGAGTTCACAGATTCCTGTTTCTACACCATGCCTGCCATGCTCTGGAATGATAAACTAAAGTAATTTCTTCCTTCTAGAAGTTGCCTTGGTCATGAGTTTGTTTGGTTGTTTTAATCACAGTAACAGAAAACTAACTGATACAATATGTGAACTGAGTAATTTACTCAGTTTCCTAATTTTAAAAAATATACTTAATACTTCCTATCTCACAAGATACTAGAATGACTAAATGTCTTCAATGTTTTAACATACAAACGCACTTTGAATCGTGCTAACAAACAATAAGAACGACAAGCATTAGTTAATTGTAACTATTACTGTCACACTTTTTGCCAGGGAAAAGACATAAATTTAACAGTTTCTAGAGAAACAGCTACAGTTCATTAATACAAAATCCTACACATCAGTAAACGAGTGGGCAGTGATCTACTGACTCAAAACAGATACAATTTTGCAAATTTGCAGTGCGCTACGATACTACTGTGTGCGTGTTATCCGTACACAGCAAAGAAGAAATGGCCTTTCTGAAATTCCTTTTCCTCATCCCAGAAACTATTTGCTCCCAACTTACAAAGGAAGTCTTTTAATTTTTCGCTGGTGGTTTACGGTTTCCAATTCTTTCTTCATTATCGCATGGGATAGCAGCCCCATCTCCTGTCAGCACCCACTTAGCGAAGAATCCCTAACTAGTTACAAGTGAAAAAAGTACTTGGGAGCTTTGATATCGTTATCAAAAAATGCTCCTGCCCAGCGGGACGGGAATAGCAGCGTGTACCTCGGCGCTCTAAGGACCAGACACAGCAGGAGCGATGTCCAGTCGGTAGTAGTTGCTGCAGGATCCGGAGCAACAGCTGCAACACTGGGTGCGATTCCCACCCAATGCCCATCCCGAGAGCCCGGAACCTCCGCGAACTGCCGGAGACAATCACGCAGCGGAACCGGTACGGCGAGGGACCTGGCGTGCCAGGTGACTGCCATCAGAGTCCCGCCCGTCCCGGAGCCCCAGGTGCAAGACGCAGCAGGGCCCTGCCTCGAGGCCATCTCCGAAAGCCCACTGCTCCCGGTCGCCGGGTCCGAAGGGGCAGGGAGGCTGTGGCCCGTACGGGGACCGGAAGAACCGGCCAAAGACCGGAAGGGCCCGCCGGGGACCGGAGGGAAACGGAAGCAGCTAGGGACCGGGCCGGTCGTTCCGGCCCGCACGCCCCGAGGCGCCGCAGTACTCACTCACCTCCGCCGTACACGCCGCCGCTCATGGCTTCTGTCGAGCGGGGACTGGCCGAAGACTACTGGGAAAAAGATAGCAGCGGCCGCGACTCCACTTCCCAAGAACGCTGGTACCGCAAGCCTGCAACTTCCAACGCCGCCCCCTCCGGCAACAAAGCAGCGGCCGCACGCCCGCTGCACAACCACTCTTGCTGATTACTCGTATCAGCCAATGACAAGCGGCCCGGCTTAGCCTTTAGCCAATCAGAATGCGGCTCTGCTGCATCTCTGCGCGGTTTAGCCTTTTTAGCCAATGAAAGGCAGCTGTAGGGGCGGGGAGAAGGAGAAGCGACGGAAGAAGGGAAGGAGTTGGAGTAGGGGCATGAGAGGGCGGAGCTTTGCGGACGGGTGAAGTGGGCGGTGCCTCGCGAACGGGCGGTAGAACTTGCACAGAAAGATGGAGTGTGGCTGGAGCTGCTTCTCGGGAGGGTGTGCACTGTGCTTCGCGCCCGCCAAGAGAGTGGGAGGGGATTTTTGAGGCGGGCGCCCGAGTGGGCGGAACCTCGTGGGGGAGTGAGCGGTGTTTTGAGGGTGATCTAATAAGACCCTGCCAGTTGCAAGCCAGGGTGAACGAGCAGCAAGGGCACTTATCCTGGAGAGTGGCTGGCCCCCAGGAGCCGATGGGAACTCAGGCAGAGAAAGACGAGTGTCTGCTCGCAGTCTGGAGATAAATTTAAGTTACCTGTAGAGATCCCTGGCCTTGGATTGTGATGAATTCGGATTTTTTTCTTTTATCAGAAAAAGCTTCAACAAGCATTTATACTTGAAAAGTGAAAGTGTACTACACTTTGAAGTAATCAGCAAGTCAGATATAATAATAAATTCTAGCATTTAAAAAATCTCTTAAAAATAGTAAGAGTTAGTATATTATTCCAGCTAGATTCAGATCGTATTTTAAAAATCATGACATCTGTTTCTTTCATTCTGTGAAAGCCATTCATTCACCAAGCAAAAATGGAGCATCATTCAAGCAAGCACCCAGTTCTACATATATCCCCAGTCCGGGTCTACTTTTCTTAGTCTCCGTTCTACCAGTGTCGTCTAGAACATTGTCTTTTCTTCCACGGATCACTGCAACAATTTGTTCTTCTACTTCTTTGGGCTTTACAGACAGCTTGATCTCTAAAAATGCCCGAAATTGCCATGCCATTCCAATGCTCAAACTTTAAGAGTGCATGTATCTTTGTTATCTTTGTAACTAATAGTCGTGTTTAAATTAAAGTGTCGGGATGTCTGAGGCACTTAGGGGCTACTCATGACCTTAGGAAGTTGACTAAAACCCCCTCCATCTCAGTACCAGCAAGGTGGCAGCAATTGACCTGTCAGAGAATGGGAAATACAGCTATGAGATAACACTTTCCTAGTCACTTGACGCTATGTGCTGTTAGCTAACAATGATGTCTCAGGTTTGGGTTTTTTGAAAAAAGGTTTTACTATGTAGCCCAGGCAAGTCTCTAAGCTGTAACCCTGTCTCTGCCTCCTGAGTGCTGGAGTTATAGGTGTTTGCAACCATGTAGATCATTGTATTTTAAATGGCTCAAAAATATTTTTAGGAATGCTATGATACATGTCGGTAAACTTAAGTTTTATTGAGGCATAGCCCTGTTTATTCACTGCTTTGGCTATGTAGACCTAGTAACTGTGCCTGAGGCTGTGTGCCTAATTACACTGTATATTAAGCATGTTTTCTGCCAAGTGACCCACCCTACTTGGAAAGTTTGCTTACTTCTCAGACAATGCATGTGACACCTAACACAGCCTTCCTGGGTACTATATGCTATGGTCCTGATCATGGTGTCTACTGCAGATCAACAGCCCCAGATAATTCTATTTCCAGTCCATGTTTGCATATTTGACTAAAGAAAGCTGATGAATTAGTTATAAGGAACTGTGATTCCAAGCCAGGTGTGATGGCATACACATTTAGTCCCAGAATTCAAAAAGCAGAGACAGCTAGATTTCTGGTTTACATAGTGAGTTCCAGGCTAACCAGGGCTACATGGCAAAATTCTGTCCCCTTGTCCCTCCCCCACCAAAGGACTATGATTCCAATAATGAAATGTTGAAGAGAAATTATTTTTAGTTTACAATGTATAGCAATGCATTTAAACCATTACCATTTAAATGCCTAACAATTCATTTACAGTTTTGATGGATTTCCACATAGATATCCATCACCAATAATATCAGTAACATCTCCCATGAATGTAGGAGAATATACTCTTGGAAAATAATACCTCTTTGGGCTAAAAAAGAATCAAATATTTGTCACACTAATCCAGAGTTGAACAGAAGTCAGGACTGTTCAGCAGGGCTGATGACAGCATCTTGAGCTCGCTGCACATAACCAGAGGGCTCCAAAGGCTGAGTGTAGGGTAAAAAGGGTCAGTGAAAGAATGCCCTGGTGCTGAGACCAGAGCCAAGAAAACACACCCTGTCCCTAACCAACTCAGAACTTGAAATCCAACCAATCCTTGAGCATAAAATCCAATCAATCTCTGAGCTTCTCCAAAGCTCAGGACTTGAAATCCTACCAATCCCAACACTGAAAATCTTCAGGGAGAAAGCTCTACCCCTAGGAAATCCTATATAAGTCATGTGCCTCTTCCGTTTGGGACTGCCTTTTTGCCCTGGCACAGACAGCCATCCTCCTGGATTCCTACCTCCCAACAGATCTCTTCAGTGAGGTATGTTGTCACAACTTTCTTTTGCCAGAGTGATCCAGAGCTGTAACAGCTCTCACCCAAGCGGAACAGAAGTGTTAAACTTCCTTAGGGAAACTTCCCTTAGAAAAGCAGAGGTGTTAATGACTTTCAACAGAGCAGAGCAGACCTGTAACCTCATGGCTGGGGAAACTTTCCCTTGCAGGAGCAAAGTTTTTACACTCCATGGGAGCTAAGCTGAGCTGAGCTGGAGCATAGAACAGTTGTCACACATGCATTAGGGAAACCTGCTGTGGTATAATGCTCTTCCACACTGTAAAGATTGTCACTTGAATTGGTTTAATAAAACATTGATTGACCAGTAGCCAGGCAAAAAGGATAGGCAGGAAAACCAGACTAGGAGAATTTGGAAGAAGAGGAAAGGTGGAATCAAAAGTCACCAGCCAGATGAAGAGAAAGCAAGATGAGAATGCCTTACTGAGAAAAGATACCAAGTCATGTGGCTAAACACAGATAAGAATTATGCATTAAGTGTAATAAGCCTGAGCTACTGGCCAAGCATTTATAATTAATACAAGCATCTGTGTGTTTATTTGGGACTGAATGGCTGCAGGACTGGGCAGGACAAAAACTTTTGTCAACAGAAACCTTTTCTGGAGCAAGGACTGTAGCATTTTGCCGGGGAATATGTTGTCCCTGGAACAGAGCTGTAACACTTCTGCCAGAATACCCTTTCCTTCTGAGCTGTAGGTATTCTTTGGCTTCCAACTGGCAGGATGTCTTCCTATCAGAGCTGTAACATTTACAATGAGAGCAAAGAAGAGAGCTTGAAAGAAGGTTTGGAAGCTGTGCTTAGATGTTTTTGACAAAGTAAAAAATGATGAGAAAACAGGTTGTTATTCATATTTTCAGTTCAGTTGTCTCTTGATATATCCCTGAATAGTGACTTTTTTTTTAAACTTTATTTATTTATTTATTTGCCTTGGTGTTTGCCTGGAACTGGAACTACAGACAGTTGTTAGCTGCCATGTGGGTGCTGGGAATCGAACCCGGGTCCTCTGGAAGAGCAGACGGTGCTCTTAACCGCTGAGCCATCTCTCCAGCCCCAGAATAGTGACTTTTTTAATGAACTAATTTGGTGAACTTCAAAAGAACTTCTTTACACTATATGTCAGGACTAACTGCAAGTTAAATACATGAAGGTACATATTTAACCCTTTGAAAATTCTTTATTGAGACAAGACTTCTTACATACAGATTGACCTTGAACTCATTATGTGATTCAAGATAGCCTAGAACTTCTGATCCTCCTACCAATGGAGGCACATTTCACACTGTGCAAGGGATCAGACCTATGGCTTCATAACGTTTAGTGAGCACTCTGCCACCGCAGCTAATTATTTTTAAAAAATTAAACAAAAAACTAAAATTATTGACCTTGAAGTACTAAATTGCTAGAATAATCTTCTGGGAAGGAAAAATTAAGAAGCAGCCTAAGAGAACTCAGTAATGATAGCATTGCTTCCTTTGATATGGTACAGTGTGGCGTCTAATGTGTTTGTTCAGTTGGCTGGGTGGTTGGTTGGTTTTGGGGTTTGGATCTTGTTCACAGAGTTTCTTTGTATAGCCCTGACTATCCTGGAACTAGCTCTGTAGTCCAGGCTAGCCCCAAACTTAGAGATTTACCTGCCTCTGCCTCTTGGGTGCTTGGATTAAGGGTGTGTACCACCATGCTCAAGTGCAGCTTGTGTTTTTTTAATTTTTAAATATTAGAAAACTTGGAGCTGGAGAGATGGCTCAGTGGTTAAGAGCACTTGTTGCTCTTGCAGAGACCCAATTGCAAGTCTCAGCACCCACATGGCAGTTCACAATCATCTGTCTCTCCAGTTTCTGGAGATCAGACATCCCCAGACACTGCACACACATAATACATAGACATACATGCAGACAAAACATCTACACATATAAAATATGTCTTTAAAAACATAGAAAACTGCCAGGTACACTGGAGGCACATTCCTTTAATCTCAGCATTGGGAGGCAGATGCAGTAGGATCTCTGAATTCAAGACCAGCTAGAAATAGAACGCTAGATTCCCCTGTTGTTGGAAATCTAGTAGAGTCATTGTTTCTAGGGCAAACATTAGAATGCAACAGTTGGTTCTCACTGTATATAGGGTAACAGTAGAAGGTATTAGTGTTTGCTGAACATACCTAAACCTTGAGGAAATCATAGTAGAGGACAGTGATTGTTTTCTATGATTTATAGAGTTGTTTTCTGAGAAAGCTTTTCATCCATTGCATGACTTTGGTCACAGGACTATTCCAGAACACTTGGAAGTCTTGCGTTATTGGACACTGCAAACAGTACATAGTCAGAACTAAAGGTTTCAGGGGTGCAATGATTTCCTTCAGAGAACATATAGGGAGATTGAAGGTCTTTGATATGAGGAACTTGTTGTGTCCCAAACACAGCCTTTGTTAAAAATCAGTAAATACGAACTTCTGAATGAAGGTTTGAGGTTCAGTTCATAGACATGGTTCCTCCCTGCTGCCAGAGAGCCTAAACTTGCATCCTGGGTGACTCTCCCTTCTTTGGCCAACACACTACAGAACACCCAACAGAACTCTCTCTTGAAAAACCAAAACAGAAAAGAAATTAGAAAACTACCATACAATAAATAATAAAAAAATACTAGACCTGATCCCCAGTGTACCACTAGACACCGGAGACTTACTAAGTAGCCAAAAGTTTCTGGCCTCTCTGGCCTGAGGGCCAGATCTGAAGTCCCACAGCCTCTTTGCCCCAAATCATGACTTAGACACTTACATTAATCACAAACTGTTCAGCCTATAGCTCATCCTTATTACTAGCTAGCTCTTGCATCTTAACCCAACACATTTCTACTAATCTATGTTTGCCATGTGCCTTTGAGGCTTGCCTGTACTTTTACATCTTGCTTGCTCAGTGGCCGGTCACAGCATCACTGTGTGAATCTGCCCTTCTTCCTCTTTATCTATGCTTGGATTTCCTGCCTGTCTATAAACTGGCTTGCCATAGGCCAAAACAGCCTCTTTATTAACCAATGATATTCACAGTACACAGAAAACAGCTCACATCAGTACTATGTGGTATATATAGTACCTGAGAGCTGTAAGATGTTTTTCATGACTATTGCTCTCCTGTAACCTGTTGTTTGTAGTCTGGGTTGGGCCTTGGTCAGTGTTACTGATAACTAGTCAGATTAAAGGGCAAAACCAAGACTACTGTTTGGTTCTTTACTTCTCGCAGGTGCACCATATCAAAACTGGAAGCAGGCGGGATGGGGGAGTAACCCAGTGGAAGTGCATATGACCAGTACGTGCAGGACTCGGAGCTGGATTCCTTAGCATTGCAAAAGAAAGCAATCCAATTGTCTCTACTAATGCTTGAAATGGTTCTTCCTAAACCTAGATACTAGATACATGAGCCCAAAGGCAGGATACAGTGAAGCCCTGTTGTAAAAGGTTTGTGGGCTGAACTTTCCAGTCTAGCCCAGAGGTTCAATCTCACTCTTGGCTCCACTTAGCCTCAAATAATCACACATAGGCTTGTATTAGTTTTATGCAGATTGACCTAGGGCCTAGGCATATAATTTGCTAACTCCTTCATCTGAATTCAACCCATCTTGTTCACCCATGCGGCTTGGTTCTTTTTCTTAGAGCAGCATTTTCTCTGTGTCTCTTGTCTCCAGTGACTCTGGCATCTGTGCCTGGCATCTGTGCCTGGCATCTGTGTTTGCTCTGAGATGTTTCTGAGTTTTCTTACCCTGGTAGCCCCGCCCACACTTCCTGTTTGACTTTGGCCAATCAGCTTTTATTAAACCCATAGGCAGGACAAATATTTACATTACCAGCATAATCCCACTACAAAGTCTCTTCTAAGTAAAGTCATCTGGCCAAACAATGGATGCTCAGTGTGGTAGTAATTGATCCTCATATGCTCACAGGGAGGTGTGGCCTTGTTGGAGTGGGTGTGGCCTTGTTAGAGTGGGCGTGGCCTTGTTAGAGTGGGTGTGGCCTTGTTGGAGGAAGTGTGTCACTGTAGGGTAAGCTTTGAGGTTTCCTATGCTCAAGATACTGCTCAGTGTCTGAATCTATCTCCTGTTGCCTTCTGATCAAGATGTAACCAGCACCATGTCTGTCTGCACACTGCCATACTCTCAGCCTCCATGTAACCAGTACCATATCTGTCTGCACACTGCCATACTCTCAGCCTCCATGCTCCCCATCATGATGGTAATAGACTAAACCTCTGAAACTGTAAGCCACCACATCAATTAAATGCTTTCTTTTATAAGAAACCCTAAGACACTCAAAGACTGACTGAGTTGAACTTTCAAAAGCGTCAGTAATATCCAAGCATGAAGAATTTCCTGTGTTCCTGGGTGCAACTTCTAGCTTTACCTTGTGGGTGTACTGGTCTTCTATAGGCCAAGCTGCTAGACCATGCAGCAGTTACAATGTAACCTCAAAGATCTCTTCCTTAGTTTTGTTAAATTCACTGTCAAAAAAGATACAGCTGGGGCTGGAGAGATGGCTCAGTGGTTAAGAGCACTGACTGCTCTTCTAGAGGACCCACATTCAATTCCCAGCAACCGCATGGCAACTAACAACTGTCTCTAACTTCAAGATCTGGCACCCTCACAGACATGCAAGCAAAACACCAATGCACATAAAATAATAAAACTATTTTTTAAAAAAGAAAAAGCTTAACTGTTAGACACACAAGCTAGAAAACAAATTTAGAAGACTATCACTGTCAAAAAATCAGACGGCAGAGCTAGCTACCCCTGACCAAAATTAACCATAGAGGTTTTGAAGAACTGAGAACAGATAAAACTCAGGATGGACGGGGCTTAGAGAGGGCCTGGGGCTTTTTGGATGGAGGATTGAGAGAGATCGGAGGTCACTGATTGACTCTCCACTACTTCTCTGATCATTCAGGATTTTACCCCGATACCTGACTCCCTAGTTTTTTATTGGTAAAGATTAATTAGATAAATGCACCAAGTATTCACTCTTAACTGTGAAGCCATTTCTCCAGCTCACATGGACTACATGTAAGTGTTAGCACAGCTCAGATGCTAAGATGCAGCCAGGAGCCAAGGAACACTGAGTGTTACAGCTCAGATGGACAGTATTCTGGCAATCAGATGCCAAAAATACCACCCGGATCACAGTTAAGCACCGCTTTAAGGAAAGGCTTCACCAATGTAACAGCTCTGCTCCACAGGGGAGGGCTTCCCCACAAAAGTAGGTACAATTCGGATCCAGTTTCCTGGAGTGTAACAGTTCCATTCTGGTGGGGGAAAGATCCCCAGAAAAAGTGTTACAGCCCCACTCAGCTCAGCCCAGCTCTGCCAGCTCCATCCTGGCAAAGAAGGTGTCACCCAAACCTCATTCAAGAGATTTATTGGGAGGGAAGAATCTAGAAGAGTGGCTGCCTCAGCAGGGGTGGGAGAGGGCAGCAGGGAAAGGGGTGCAGCAAACCGAGAAGGTCCAGGGCTTATATGGGGCTTCTTAGGGGTGATGCTTTCTCAGGGAAAAGGTTTTCTAGAAGGGGAGGGGGACTTGGTCAGATTTCAGTCCTTGTGCTCAGATTGGCTAGATCTTGTCCTCAGGGAGTGAATAGTTTGATGCTTAGTTGGGCAGGGCCAAAGTGTGTTTCTTTCACTGGCTTTTTTTTTTTTTTTTTTTTGGTCCTAATTTCAGGAACAGGACATATTTTTTTCACTGGCTCTGATTCTAGGGCCAAAGTGTGCTTCTTTGGACTGGCTTCAGAGTCAGACTGTATTTCTTTGTTTCTGGGTTCAGGAATAAAATGTTTCTTTCACTGGCTCAGGTCTCAGACCCAGGGTGTGTGTCTTTCACTGTCTCTGGTTTCAGGGCCAGGGTGGGTTTCTTTGGCTGACCTTTTACCCTACACCATGAGACACCCAAACTGGCTACTTGCCACTCCCTGAGCTTTGTTATTGTGGGCTTTACTCACACTATGTTCTTTTAGCATTGGTGATGTCTGCATATCTAAGTGCTTCTCAGAAACCAGCCCAAGCCCCACCTCATTCTGCAATCCTCCAAGTGGACAGAATGGCTCCCTTAAGAACTCAAAACAACACTTCAAATGTCTCTAAAATTCTAACTTATTTCTGTATTCATTTTATCTTGTCTAAGAAATTATTAAGTTGTTTCAACACACTACATATATTTTTTTTTACTAATATTTGTATACCAGCACCAGGTCTACACACACACACACACACACACACACACACACACTCAGGATCTAGTAAAGTACCTTATTCAGTTCCGTCAATTCATACATCAAATCTTTTTGTCCATACTTGACACAAAAAACATGCTGTTTGTGAATCATTAAAATAATATCAATGTTTCGTTGTCCAAATACATTTTAAATGCAAGCCCTGTTTTTTTATGTTACACTATGTAGCTTCTTGTAAACTCAAAACAGTCTGTTGTAAAAACCTAACCTTAATACCTATAGATGCAGGCTGATCTCTCCTGGGAGCTGGGCAGAGGTAGGAACTGAGATAGCATGGTACATCTGAAGCATGAACCCTTTGGACAGGACTCATCTTGTGCAACAATAAAAAAGAAGAATTGGCTGCTAAAGGTGGGTCCAGGTCCCATCAGCTTATGGGTCACCCAGAGAGAAGAAAATCCAAGCCACACTTTGCCTCCTCCAAAGTTCTACCAAAGGCCAGTCACATCTTAAGCCAGAAGCTACAGTGGCCTTTGCTCTGAGCCCTGTTTGTGGCCATGGTGCTCATGAGTACCTTTTGAGAAGACCCAAAGCACCCACAGCAGAATGTGTCAGGCTTTGCCTTCACTGCCTGCTTTCATTCCTGCTTGCCAAGCCACTGTGGATCGTCTTTGAGCACTTACTTCTGATCCCAGCTGCATGTCCTTAATGTATCCTGGGACTCAGTGAGGAAGTAGCCAGGGAGAGAGGTTCTATAAGTCAAGGCTCAAATACATCATATCCTTTTGTATAATTGTGTTTTTTGGGGGGTAGTGTCTTTGTTTTGCTTTGGTTTTAGTTTGTTTGTTTTGCGTTGGTGTGTGTGTGTGTGTGTGTGTGTGTGTGTGTGTGTGTGTGTGTGTTTGGTCTGTGTTTCATGCTTCTCCCAGGCAGTAAATTGGAGTATTATTGTAAGTAATAATCGCTGGTAACTGATAAAGAAGGATTAATATTTATTAAAAGGTCCGGGGAGCACTTACTGATACAAGAGGAATTAAGAAGTCCTACAGTTCCTGGAAGGCTGGACTGATCCACAAGTGTAGTGGGGTTATGTTGGTATATTGTTACATACTTGTCTCTCCTACTGGTTTAATAAAAAGCTGATTGGCCACAGGCAGACAGGAAGTGTGGGCTGGGCTACCCGACTAAGAAAACTCTGGGAACAGGAAGAGCAGAGCAGAGATGCCATAGAGATGCCAAAGAGAGCCAGATGAGTTGCCAGCAGAAGCAGAAGGAAGAAGCTGAAATGCTGTTCTGAGAAAAGGTACCGAGCCACATGGCTGAACTGGATAAGAATCATGGGTTAGTTTAGCAAGCTATATGCCTGGGTACCTTCTCTTCGCTACCTAAGAGTGAGTTTACTTGAAATTATTTATTACACGTAGCTATTGTTATTTATTTATATGCCTCTATGGAAGAGCATGGTTTTTGCCACGTGCAATTTGTTTACCACATGTGGCTTGCCCTGGTGATTGTGTACTTTGTCATGTGACTCCTTCAACCCTGAGAGTATAAACTGTCCGATGCTCTGGATAAAGCTAAATATTATCTGCTATTGCCTGAGACTTTAGTTCATCTCCTTTATTGGCTCTGGTCTCTCACCCCTAGAGCAATAAACACTGGTCCTGGTTCCCTCCATCAGCTCTTCCCAGATCCTCCCCATCTTCCTACCTATCCAACTCCATACCTTCTTTCTTTTTAGAAAACAAATATGTAAAAAAAAAAAAACAAAATAAAACAAAATGTAGTCAAAACTTTTTGTTGGAACAGCCTGCTCCCCAATCATGATACTAGATTTACTATTAATTATAAAAGATTTGCAGCTGACAGCTTAGGCTTGTTCCTAACTAGTGCTTATAACTTAAATTAACCCATATCTTTTAACACACAAATATTATTTTATATGACTGCATCACTTTTACTCTGTACCTTCCCATGCTGACAGCCCTACCTCTCTTCTTCCCAATGTCCTCTGGGTCTTTCTGTCCCACCTGTACCTTCTGCCTAGCTAATGGCTAGTTAGTTTTTTATTAAACCAATAAGAACACTCCTTGACAAAGACACATCTTCATAATGTATAAAAAGATTATTCCACAACCACAAAACAAAAAAGAAATCACTACAATTTAAACAGAAAAGAAGCACAAGAAGCACACACACAAACACAAAATTGGAAACTGTAATATGTAAGCAAAAGACTAGTAAGAAAAAATACACAAGCAAAGCAATATGAATATTTTTAAAAATCTACAAAAATACATTGAGTTCATTTTGTGTTGGCCATCTCCTGCTGGACATGGGATCTACCCTTATGCGTGGCTTATACTCAAGGAGACTTCATAAGCGAGAACTAATTTTTTCTTTGTAAGTGAGAAGCAATTGGAGGTTGATTCTTGGTTAGGAATGGAAACTCATGAACTCAGCCAGCTGGCCTGATGAATGTGGTTGCCCTGTTCCAGGTAATGTGCCTAGGCATGTACACTAGCCCCTTCCCACTGAGCCAGTTTGGAGTCTGCTGCTGTGCCTGATGATTAGTAACACGTGATCACCCAGATGCTGGAGGCCAATGAGAGAGAGACAACACAGCTGCCAATAGGAAATCAGGAGGGAGTATATAGGTTCACTCCATATCCAGAATAAAGGAGTCTGCCTAAATGAGTCTACCATTTGCTTCTTCTGATTTCTAATGTCTGTGCTGTTGGTGCCCTGCCTTCTTACCCTGTCCCGATCTCCCCCAAGGGGTGACCAGATAGAATGGCCTGTAACACATTCCCCCCTCTCAGTGCTGGAACCCATTTGGTTTGGACCTGCACAGACCTTGTGGGTGCCACCTTAGTTTCTGAGAGTTCGTACATGCATCAGTCCTGTTATGTCGGGAGACACTGTTCTCTCGGTGCTACTCAGCCCCTCTGACTCTTACAATATTCCTCCGCTTCTTCCCCATGGCTCCCCGAGCCCCGAGGGAGGAATTTGATGAAGACATCCCATTTAGGACTGAGTATTCCGAAATATCTCACTCTCTGCACATTGTCCAGTTGTGGGTCTCTGAATTATTCTCCGTCAACTGCAAGAGGAAGTTTCTCTGATGATAACTGAGTGAGACACTGATCTATAAGTATAGTAGAATGTTGTTAGGAGTCATTTTATTGTTATGTTCTTTAACAGGACATAGTATTTGGCTTTTCCCTGGGCCCATGGCCTATCTAGTCTCTGGGTCTTGGATACCCAAGCAGTGTCAGGCATGGGCTATATCTTATGGAGCGAGCCTTAAATCCAAGCAGAGAATAATTGGTTACTCCCACAATGCTTCTGCTACTATTGCACCAGTATCATGAAGACAGGTTACCTTTGTAGTTCACCGGGTTTGTAACTGGGTTAGTGGTTACCCTTCTCCTGTGTTAGCATGCAAACTACCTTTTAGTACCGTGAGCACTAGTCAATAGGGGTGAAGACTCTAGTTAGGCTCCAGCTGAACTCTCTGTGTTCAATGAGGTTTATAAACATTTTTAGCAATAGGGCCTTCACATCAGTTTGTGGAGAGCAGCCAATAGCCTTGGCCATAGCCTGGGTTGTTTGGGGGTTTCCGTAGGGCCTCTGGTCAATGACTCAATTAGATGTAACCTGTTCCTGGTGCTGAAAGTTTTACTTGGTGGTAGACAATTCTTTTCCTTGTAATCTGATGATTCCATTTGGATTCCTTTCGAACCTTCTATAAGAGTAAGTTCCTATCTGACCCTCACGTGGCTCAGTGTTAGATCCTTTCCCCTGTCCCTCCCTTCCTCCCTCCTCCTTCCCCTCCCTTCCTCCCTCCTCCTTCCCCTCCCTCTCTTTTAATTTTCCCACTTCAGTCTCCCCATTCATAACTATATGTTCTGTTTGCCCTTCTCTGGAGGTACCCTTTCACCAGGCCCTCATGTACTACCCTAACCTCTGATTATAGGGATTGTAGCCTGTCTATCAAAGGCATAAGAGCAAACAAACCCATATAAGAGAAAATATACAATATTTGTCTTATCTCACTCAATAATTTTTTTCTAGCTCCATCCATTTATCTGTGAATTTTATAGATTTATTTTTTTTAACAGCTGAATAATACTTCATTTTGAAATGTGCCACATTTTAATTTATCAGTTAATGGACATCTAGGCTGTTTCTAATTTCTGGCTTTTTAAAATAAAATAGCAATGAACATGGATGAGTAAGTGTCTCTGTAGTAATGTATAGAATCCTTTGGGTATATGCCCAAGAGTGGTGGTATAGCTGGATCTTGAGGTGGATTATTCGTACCTTCCTGAAGAACCACCACACTAACAACATGGTAGCTGTACAAGTTTGCAGTCCCTAAAGCAATGGAGGAGTGTTCCCCCTACCCCACACCCTTTATCGATTTTTAGTCATTCTGACTGGGGTAAGATAGAATCCCAAAATAGTTTTAATTTGCATTTTCCTAATGACTAAGGAGGTTGAACATTTAAGTGTTTCTCAGTCATTTGTGTTTCATCTTTTGAAAATTCTCTTGGGGCTGGAGAGATGGCTCAGCGGTTAAGAGCACCCTCTGCTCTTCCAGAGGACCCGGGTTCGATTCCCAGCACCCACATGGCAGCTAACAACTGTCTGTAGTTCCAGTTCCAGGCAAACACCAAGGCAAATAAATAAATAATAAATAAATAAAGTAAAAAAAAAAAAGAAAATTCTCTTTTTTGTTCTGTACTCATTTTTAATTTGAGTAGTTTAATAACTTTATATCCAGTGGTTTTTTTTTTAGTTCTTTATATATTTTAGATATTAACCTTCAGCTGGATATGTAATTGGTAAAGATCTTTGCACATTCCGTAGGCTGCTGCTTTGTCTGAATGATGGTGTCTGATAAGTTTTAAATCCCCTAGGTAGCTGGGTATCTGGCACCGCTGATACAATAAGCCAATTAAACTGCATTAATAAATCCAGGGTGACCCTTGAAAAGGTAGGGGAAGGAATATATGACTACCCAGTCTTAATAGTCTGTAGGCGTGGTCTTGAGAGCCCCAGGGAGGGGCTGGCTTTGGGCAGGTTTTCTGAGGGCAGGGCAGCTGTTTGATGGGCTTTCTAAGGGGGTAGGATCTGGAATGGGCGGGCAGCTCTAGGGGAGGGGCTGCTGCTAGGCGGGCTTTCTCGGGGGGGGGGGATTTGGAATGGGAGGAGTGAGACCAGGTTGCAAAATGGGGGCCCCTAGCTGGAGATCCCCAACAGTGCCCTTTACCATGCAGAAGCTTTTCAGTTTCTGCGGTCCTGTTTATTAATTGTTGCTCCTAGTGCCTCGCGACCAGTGCCCTACCAGACAGTTTTCTTAAGGGTGGGCCGCAGCCACCCCTGAAACCAGCCAGTTCCTGAAGAAGACCTTGGCCTCCCCTGCCCCTTTCTTGTCTAATGCCCTCTTACGCATGAATTCTGTTTATCTTCAGAGATCCTCCACACTTTATAGTCTTTAAACAAATGCTCGGTGAGTTCTAAAAAGTGCAGTAAAATTAACAAGAAAAATAGAAAAAGGGCAATGTTGAAATATGGTTAAATTAATTATACTGAGGCCTTCCTTTCTTCATAAGCAAAACTCCGAGTTCCTCTATTTCTATATCTATTGAGTATTAAGAAAAGAGTACTTTGACTGTCTCCCATTAAACATTTAGGAATTCCAAATAAAATCCCAAGGGATGTCAGCAGTTTAAAATAGATGCCTGTGAATCTCTACTTGCTTGGTTAGAATGTGAAGAAAACATTCTTTTTTATTTTCGATACACACACACAAATATAATTTTACATTGATAAATACTCTCATATCATACATGCTGGATTTCTCCCAGCTAATTTTTGGCTCAGTCCCCCAGCTTCCAGTTCTCCATCAGAATCCATTTCCTATGATTAAACACAAGAGGAATTTACTGTTTTGGAAATCTAGTCTGCAAACTTGCAGCGGTAGTGTTGAAAACATATAATCCCCCTGGCAGCCACTAGAGGGGAGTATTGCCTCACTTCTACCAGGCGCTAGGTCAGTTTTTGCTGACCTCCCCAGAATCCCTGCCTGCACCAGTCCTTAGGAGGCCTTTCCTTTGTCTCAGCCCTGTCTTTCCTGAGAAAGTGTCTTCTTGTTCCTGTTTTTATATGGACTCTAGTGATGCCAAGTGAGTCCGCCCTTAAATCTGTGTGAACAAACCAATCTCTCCATGGAATCACAACCTCAGGTTGGAATATCTCTTTCTGAGGGGAATGGGACATGTAGTTCAGCCCATTATGCCCCTAGCCTATTGTAGGTTTTAATCACTAACAGTTACTGGTAAGTTGAATTATTTAACGTGGTGGCAGCAGCAGGGGATCAGATCCTCTCTCCAAGAGTGCAAGGGAACAAAACAGGAAGGAAACTGGCATGCACCAGGTGTTAGACTGTCCTGGCCACACCCCATGCATGCATCCTCAAGACCTAAAAGCCACACCTCTAGGTCAAGGTGAATAGTGCCTGATCTTACCACATCTCCCACTTTTGTCTAAATAAGAAAGTTCTAAACCTAAATATAAAACTATATACAATAGAAACAATTATATGGTAATATCCAAGAGAAGGAAAAGGCAAATAACATGAACAAGGTCAAACTACAACTAGCAAACAACAAACATGAAGCACATATAAAATTTCCAAAATATTGGTAAGTGGCAATGTATAGAGATTACTTCAAAGCTGTTTATCTTGAATATTATAATCTAGTACCTAAATGCTCTTAGCTAAGATATGAGATGATCATAACTGTAACTCTCTAGTCTTCAACCCCATCAAAGACCTGAGAAGGAAAATATATTACCCGAATAAACTGAGAGTATGAGCAAGTAACTTCCAAAATTTAGTAGGAGAAAAAAGTGACAGTCAGCTGCATGGACAGTCACCCACAGCTTTTCTGCAAAGTTGGAGCATCCACTTTTTTGGCAATAGGCCTAGGATATCTGACAGATCTCTTCAGAATCAGGGTATTTGAGAAACCATCTTATCCTTTCTTGGCAGGTTTCAGTAGTCTCTATTTTTCATCCTGATTGTTCAGATTGGACAGCATGCTTACTGACAGCAGTCGAGGTAAGGGCAGTTGTTTTCCCAACAGGCCATTATCTGCCAAGAAAGACAAACTCCTTGTGGAGTGTCCTTGATGCCCAACACCATCTCGAGAAAGGAACAGTGCTGCCAGGGGCTATCATGTCTCTAGTGGCCAAATTCTGAATAACAAAATATTAAATGCCATATTCTCTAGGTCTATGAAGTGTTTGAAGACTCCTGTCTATCTGACATATTCTACTATATACCTGAGAAACCTAAACAACATGACTAGTACATGGCAAACAACATTCTAAATATGTATCATTATACAAAATATCTAAACGAAGGTAGGACATACACACACACATATACACACACACATATATAATGACTAGTATAATTAAACAGATAGAAAATGACAATATGCTTAATATGCAAAATGTTTTAAAAGAGGTAGCAGCATGTTTGAAGTATGACAATTACAGATCCAATTTTGTATCAATATACAAATTACCTTAGACAGACATATAAAGTAATTTCACATTTGTATTAATATACAAGAATCTATACCAGTGCAAATTATCTATGGCTCATATTTGGCTAATAATAATGTTTACAGGTAGATACAATAATTGACCTATATCTGTCCTATCTACTCCCCTTTCTCTTCTTTAAAAGGGATTCCTAAGTCTATATTGTTGTTCCACCCTTAACCCAAATACAATTTATGACCACTGTAGTACAATGATAATTATCCATAACCCTTAGAAGACAAAACTTATCAGGAGAGGGGCATAGTTTTCATAAAATTGCTTCCTGCTGACTGGTGGGCAACAGTCACTCTGTGGGGTCCTGTAACAACTAAGACAGTGGTTAGGTTCCAAAGGACTGACTGTAAACATCTGTAATCAATCTCAGAGTACTGGGTAAGGCCATCTGGAATTCTCATTAGAGACAGGATATGATGAGTAATCATAATAAGCTATCTTGCAACTGTCCTGAAGAGTCTGTATTTCAAAATTAGTCATTGAATGATGTACACTAGTTTTAAAAAATATCACAGACCAGGTAAAATCATCGTGGTGGGGGCCCCATCTTCTTTCTGGAGATTGCTGTTAGGAGAACTTGTTGATTATAGTGGAAAACCTAAACATTATTAATGTTAAATGGAGAATTTATGTTTTTAGGAGAGAATTGTATGCAAAGCAGTTTTTAAAAGGTCAAGAAAGAATAAATAGAGAAATAGGATTAACAATAAAATTACACTAAAAATAGTCCCTATATATCTTGACTGTCTTCTGTCCCACAGCAGGTGACTTCTCTGATATGAGACAGAATCTTTTAGATTTTCTTTTACCAATGTGTGGGGTTTAGAGAAGGAGAAAACCACTTACTCCTACTCTAAAGCCAGTTTGATTTACAATTAAATCAGGCCCACATTTTTTTTTTAAAAAGAGATATAGATATTAAGCAGTGAAAATTGAAATTTTACCCTGTATTGCATACTGGTACCAATAGGTAATCCCTTCAGAATTGACCTCCTTTTAGCTTTAGGTGTCCAGCATCTTTTTAACTTCTTAAAGATGGTTATGTCTATTTTCTATAAAGACAAAAATGAAACCTTGCCCCAGCCTTGTTAAGTGAGTTTTCTTTGCCATGTATCAAATTGTCATATCAGTGGATGAGCCATTACAGAGGCTCATCAAGAAATGCCTTTTTTTCTAATCGGATCTTTATTAATTTTATTGGTACCCATAGTTTTTCTTCTCCTGTGGAAACAAAAGCAAAAATTCTTCCCCAACAAAACACATATCTCAGCTTCCATTCTGAGGTCAGCACATCCTTGAAGTAAACAGGTTGATTTATCTCAGAAGTTTTTTCTATTAGCCAATGTCTCTCCAGAGCCATTGTTTCTTTCTCATCAGCATTAAGAAAATTCAAGGTTAGTAAAGCATTATGTAATCTCTCTCTGGGGTTTTTTTCTCCCTTCTGTTTATGAAGCATGTCTTTTAAGGTGCAATTAAATCTTTCCACAACTGCTTGTCCTGTAGAATTGTGTGATAATGTGCTTTATATTTGGATATTTTTATATATCTAAAAATCTGCTTCATCCTTTGGGAAACATGCTGGAACATTGTTAGCCTTAATTTGTACAGGTATTCCCATAATGGTCATGATGTCCAGTAGGTATATAATCAGCCCTTTCAGAACTCAAGGCAATTGCCCATTGAAGTCCTAAGTAAGTGTCAATGGTATGGTGTACATATTTTATCTTTCCAAATTCTGCAAGATGAAACACATCCATCGCCAAAGGTATTCTTTGCATACCTTTAGGATTGCTTTCTGTAGGTAATGGTGGTTGGTTATAGAAGGAGCAAGTAGGACATTTCGTTACAATTTCTTTGGCCTGGTGCCAAGTAATGGGAAAGCTCTTTTTTAATCTTTTGCTATTAACATAGTATTTCTTATGAAATTCTGAGGTCTCCAGCACATTTCCTATTAATAACCGATCAATCTCATTAATACCTTGTTTAGGTCATTCCTAGGAGGAACATTAGTTCTAGCAATGCCCTAAGTATAATTCCTTCTTATATGGCCTGGTTTATTACAATTAAAGCATTTGATACCTTGATTTCTTTCCCTAACATTAGAAATGCCTTGAGCTACCCAATTCTCTTCATCATACTTGAGAGACTCAGCATTGATTACATACTAAATCCATTTCTCTAGGGATACTAATCTAATCTTTAGCAGCATAAGCATCCTTTTACATTCCAAATCAGCATAATCAAAGCCAAAGAAAGAATTGGTTGCTTTCTAACTTCTGGATCTGACACTGCTCTATGTGTTGCCTTGGTTAATTTCTGCAGAGAGTCAGTATAAGGTTCTTTTAAGCCTGGCCTGACTTTAGTATACAGCTCAATTTTCTGTCCTAGGTCTAGAATCTTCTCCCAAGCATTCAAAGCAGTAGTACGACATAGCAGTAATGTATGTTCACCAAAAGTAGTATGAACCTTTACATCAGCAAACTGACCCTCACCAAGAATTTGATCTTAAGAGACTTTAAAACCTCTAATCTTAACTTGTTGTTCTATGGCCTTGGCCTCTTCTCTTAGCCAATTTCTCCATTGTAAATGTTGGCTATAGTCTAATACAGCCGCTGTTAGCTGCATCCATGATTCTATATTTTGTAGACCATGAATTTAATATTTGTTTTACATATGTGGAAGGAATTCCATAAAGCAAAATAGCTATCTTGATTTCCATTATATCTCTCATATGTGTAGGTTCCCAGTTGTATTCTACAAACCCTGGAGATTCATCATATGTATGCTTTTTCTGAACGATAACTAAATAGATCATAGGAGAGGGAAATAAATACACTTTATGTTCACAACTTTAGGCAAATCATCCCCATCTTTGTAAGGTCTCAGAATGATTGTCCTGGACTGTTTTGGGTTGTTGTGCCTTAACATCCTTCTTAATACAGTTCTCTCATTGTTAAAATTTAGAAACCACCAATTTCTCTAGGGTCTGAATCTCTTGAATATCCTATCTTTCTAATGATTCCATGGAATTAATAAGTTTCCAATTCATTAACATTGATTTCCGCAGATCTATACTTCTCCTGTATGGATCTAATATTTCTGTCTGAGGAAGAAGATCTTTCTGAAAGTTTGCTGTAACCAGTTTCCACAAAATTAACTTTGCATGCTAAGTTATCATTGGCAGATTCTCTATTATGCATTTTAGAAATCAATTTATTATTCTTAGACTTCAAGTCTTCCATTAGTCTGTTAAACATTTTATGTTTAGTATAAGTATCAAACCATTTTTTGAGATATAAAATGTATAATCAAGCCAAGAAGAAACAGGACTGCAAGCATGAAGCTCTTAAATATATGATTATGCAAAATGTCTTTTGTTGTAGCAGCAAAGCAAAAATTCTAAATTCTTGGGAAGTTGTATCTGCCATTTCTATGGAAGACCTTGCCTTAAATGGGAAAATTATTATTACCTTAGACTGGATATAATGGTGATGTCTGGCCAGCAGATGTCACAGGCATCTGCTGTGACATTAGTCAGGGCACTGACTAATGTCCAATTAGTCAGGGCACTGACTCAGACTTTCAGGTTTAGCCTGCTATAAACACAGTCTAACAAAAGGCAAATTCTCACAAAATCAGAACAGTTTACTACAAATACATGCTGAACACTGAGAGAAGCTGCCTGCCCTTGCTGCACAGGTAGGCTTTGCAGCTCAAGTCAGCCTGGGAAAGGCTGCTGCGGAGTACAGTAGGAGTGTGCTTCCGAGTTACCAGTAGCCTGCTCACTGGTCAGAAAATACCCCCTTTTAAAAGTAGCTGAGGATTGGATTTTTAATCTGCTGTGGAACCTATAGGCTCTAAGACCAAAGCTGCTCAGGACCATGTGGCAGCCCTCAGCCTCTGCTAAGGGTACCAGCAAGGCCTCCAGTAGCCTGGAGCTAAAGCCAGAAGCACTTTGGGGTGGCTTCCCTGCTAATTCCCTATTGCAGGGCTGAATCCACATTGGCAGCAGGTATTGTAGGTATTAATTACTAACAACTGATTATATGAAGGATTGAAATTTATTAAGGGGTTTATATGAAACACTCACTAATACAAAGATTGAACTGGAGGGCAATTCCTGGAAAGATGGACTGTTCATGTCGTGGTGGCAGCAACGGATCCGATCCTCTCTCCAAAAGTGCAAGGGAACAAAACAGGAAGAAAACTGGCATGCACCAGGTCTTAGATTGGCCTGGACACACCCCATGCATGAGTTCTTAAGACCTAAAAGCCACACCTCTAGGTCAAGGTGAATAGTGCCTGATCTCACTATACCAGCCCATGTTCCTTTTCTTTCTTTCTTTCTTTTTTTTTTTTTTTTCCATGTTCCCTTTCTTGATTTGGAGCTCGGTGGCCCCTCACTTGCTCTGTTAGCTCACAACACTTACAGGAAATGTTCTATTCCTCCTCATTTTCCATCCATTTTTTTTTTCCACACTAATATGATGAAGTGAGCTGCCTAAAAACCTACTTCAAAAGTGATGTCAGTCTTGGCTACAGAATCACAAGATCACTGCAAAGCAACAATCAGAGCATTACATGTTTGATGTGGACTCTTCGTTCACTCAGTGCTCCAGGAACCAGGGGTATGAGAAAAGCAAGAAGCACCAGGAGTATGTAGAGACAAGAGAAAGTCAATGTTAGGTCTTTAAACACTTTTCTGCTTATTTTAAACATACACTTATTTATTTATCTATCTATCTATTTATCTATCTATTTATTTATTTAGTGGAGAAGGGGAGTGCATACTGTAGACAGTGACAGTGTAGAGGTCAGAGGTCAGACAGAACTCCATCTTCTCCTTCCACTGCTATGGACTGTCCTGTACGCTGTGACTATGTATTTCTCTCATTAGTTGACAGTAATGCTGTTTTGGCCTATGGCGAGGCAACATAAGGTTGGGTGGAAGAAATCTAACAGGACTCAGAGGAAGAAGAGTGGAGAGAGATGTGAGTCAGTGGCCCAAGGAGCAAGATGCCAAAAGACCAATAATCCACCAGTCACATGACAATACATAGAGGACTAGGAATGAGTTAATCTAAATGGAAGACCTAGCTAGTAATAAGTCTGAGCCATTGGCCAAGCATTTATAATTAATATAAACCTCTGAATGATTATTTGGAAGTGGCTGGCAGCAGCAGTGGCGGGGGTACACGACCAGAAAAACTCAAACTGAGTGGATCCTGGGATCTAATTTAGTCTTGGAGGCAAGTGCACATGCCCTTGAGCTATCTTGAGACCAAGTCTTCACTGAACCCAGAGAGCACTGTTTCACTTACCTGGCTGGCCCCTTGGGGCTGGGCTTACAGATATTTCTAAGGCATTTCTAATGTGAGCGTTAGGACTCTGAAATTAGGTCCTCATGCTCATAGTGAGTGCTTTACACAGTGAAAGCTTTACATGGTGAACGCTTTCAAGCCCTTTACCCAGGAAGCCATCTCCAGCTCAGATCCATTCATCTTGATGAGAAGCACAGTCCCCTTGGACCCTGACTTAGGTTTGGTATTTGCTCCCCTTCCAACCTCTGCCTTGATGTCTGGATGGCCACATCTTAATCATGAGCAGATGCAATTCTTACAGACTAGCTCACTCCACCCCGTCTCTGTCTCGTTTGGGCTTTATTCTCTGTAGCATGGCTGCACCTGGACTGTGGGTGGTCAGTGTTCTCACAGATTTCCCTCTGCTCCCTCTGCTTTTCTGAGAACACTCTCATAGCTGTATTTTGATGAGAAACACTGAAAGGTGCACATGGTATTTTGGAAAAGGAAAGTTTAATAACTCAAAAAAAAGCCACCCCCAAACAAAACAACAACAACAAAACCAAGTAAACCTTTCCCATCTGCAAAATGTCCCGAAACACAGATGCCAATCCTTTAGAAAGACTTGCAGTTAGGGGTAAGCCTGAGTGCAAGGTCGCTTAGAGTTCTGGAGTTCCCAGCAGGTCAGGACCCATTCCACCAGAGCAAAGAGCTGGGCTGACCCTGAGAGCTGGCTCCATCCTGTCCCCAAACTTTCCCTCCTGTTCCTGGGATAGCTTCAGGGAAAGACCCTCATCCCAGCAGTGGGCAAGTGAGCAGATCAGACCTGTCAGAGTTCCTCTTCAGAATTTTCCAAACTGTCCCCTTAATAAGGAGCTATGTATTTAACGCTGGGGCAACCCTGGGCCTTTCAAAAACAACTTCCCAAGAAAGAGTTCAAGGCAGAGATTTCCAGCAGCTCTCACTTCCTGCCTTCTAGAGTCCCTGGGGCCCACTAGTGCTGCCCTTTCCCTAGCAGTTGCAAACCAAAAGTTCCCATCTCTTACTCTATTTTGGGTTAGACTTGTGTCATCAACAACCCAGAATCCTTTTGCGGAATGTCCAGTCATCCCATTTCTCAGAGCGAGGCTGCCGTAGGCTGCGGTTTCCTCCATCTCTACAGCCTCTTCCCCTCTACTCATCCGCATCTCTTTGCGGTGCTGAGGCTGACACCCTAGAAAGCCTGTGTGAAGACCTGAAGAGTGTGACAGCTACTGAAATTAAATACTTTTCTTTTTCACCTCCAACATGTAGCCCCAGACTCAAAATACAGTCAAGGATGATCTTGAGCTTCTGACTTCCTGACTTCACCTCCCAGCGTCGCAATTATACAGATGTGTGTCACCACAGCTGGTTTATGTGGTTCTGAAGAGGGAGCCCAAGCCTCAAGCATGCTAGACAAGCACTCTACCAACCAAGCTGAACCCCCAGAAAAAGAAACGTATACTAACTATAAAAACTCTGCAGAAGAAGACCCCATTTTACCTTAGCTGACGTAAGCGACAAAGAAGAAGTCAGTGGAGCTACCTAACATAGACTGTAACATAGACCAGTCTTTGTTCTCTCTTGTTGCTTCGCCGGCCTCTTTTTGAGAACGGCACAAGGACTTAGTGTATACGGGTCACATTTTGAAACAAGGAGCACTGTTGTGGCCGTACAGAGCCAGCACATTTCCTCCGCAGCTCAGAGCCCAAGTAGCCGAAATCCGTGGCTTTTGTTTCCATAATTTTTCTTGTCATCTTCTTAATATGATACTTTTTTAATTGCATTCACACCTAGGAATTATGTACTATTCAAAAGTATAATAGGTGATGTAGGGTAATAGGGAAATTTAAGGAATGACGTCAGGTCTGGAAAAGGTCCTTCATGTATAAAAAGTGAAGTATAAGTATATCACAGTAGATTTGTATTTTTATTTTATGTTTTTTGTTATTACAAACATGTAATAACATGTATGTGTGCGTGCGTGCGTGCGTGTGTGTGTGTGTGTGTGTGTGTGTGTGTGTGTGTGTGTGCATCACATGACACTAATGTGAGGGTCAGAAGACAATTGGCAAGGTTCCTTCCTTCCATTGTGTATGTGCCAGGGATCGAACTGAAGTCATTGGTCTTGGCAACAAGCACTTTTATGCACTGAGCAACCTTGATGGTTCATGGTAAAGTGTTTCTTAAAAAAATATTTACTCATAAAACATTTATGGAGCTGCCATTGTGTAGTGGATGCTGTATTTTTACTTGGTATCATTGGCAGATAGAGGTTAGCTTGGGCCAGTCTAATGTGTAGAGGTTAAAGGTAGCATAATCGTGCATGTTCGTGTGCATGTTCCCCAGGGCTTCATTTGTTTCTGTTCCTCCCTCATAGCTGACGTATCTGTGCACACACTCAGCTGCTGAGAGCTGGCTACATCCATCACTTCCCGAGGGCTGTGATACACAGCATCATTTATCCAGACATGCCACAAGTCAAGTTGCAAAGTAGTCCTCTCGGGACTCTTGAGGGAAGGAAAAATCAAGAGTGATGTTCAGGACAGCAAGAGGCCCAGGAGTCCCAGGGATGTGGTGGTTTGGGGGCTCCAAGGGACATGCTTTCTGGACCACCTCCCCTCAGCTGGACACCAGACACAACACATTGCTGGTCTTTTTGTTTGGCTAGAATCCCTAGCTCACCCCTGCAAAACTCCTATTTCTCTCTCTCTCTCTCTCTCTCTCTCTCTCTCTCTCTCTCTCTCTCCCTCCCTCCCTCCCTCCCTCCCTCCCTTCCTCCAAACCCCATCCTCTCAGAGAATCTCCAACCAAGAAGAACAGCCAAAAGCCCATTTCAGTATTCTCAGTAATGGCAGATGGCTGCTCCCCTGAAGTTGCCAGCATGCCTTATGTGGGCTCTGGGGATTTGAACTCAGCTATTCATGCATGTGCAGCAAATGCTTTACCTACTGCACCAGATCCTCAGCTCAGATTTTTTTTGCTTGTTGTTGTTGTTGTTGAGATGGGGTCCTGCTCACTTGCTCTGGCCTGGAATTTATGATGACATTGCTATATCTGCTTCCCAAGTATTGGGATTGCCCTCCATCACACCAGGGCTCTTCCATTACATACGTTCTCATTTATGTAGCTGGTGTACTCCTTCAATTAAAATGTAGGTCCATGAATTCACAATATACCCAAACTTATGGGACACAATGAAAGCAGTCTTAAGAGGAAAATTCATACCACTAGATGCCTATATAAAAAAGCAAGAGAAATCTCACACAAGAGACCTAACAACTCAGCTGAAGACTTTAGAACAATTAGAAGCAAACTCACTTAGAAGGAGTAGACGGCAGGAAATAATCAAACTTAGGGCTGAAATCAGTACAATAGAAACAAAGAGTACAAAAAAAAAACAAAAACAAAAACAAAACAATAAATTAGAGAGTTGGTTCTTTGAAAGAGTCAACAAGATAGACAAACCCTTATCCAAACTAACTAAAAGACACAGAGAGAGTGTTCAAATTAATAGAATCAGAAATGAAAAGGGAGATATAACAACAAACCCCCAGGAAATTCAGAGAATTATCAGATCATACTTTGAAAATCTATACTAAAATGGAAAACCCAAAAGAAATGGACAGCTTTCTGGAAAGTACCAATTACCAAAATTAAATAAAGAACATATTGAAGACCTAAATAGACCTATAACACCAAGGGAAATTGAAGCTGTTATTAAAAGTCTCCCAAATAAAAAAAAAACAAACCCAGGTCCACATGGTTTTACTGCAGAATTCTACCAGACATTCAAAGAAGAACTAATACCAATACTCAACGAACTGTTCCATAAGTGGAAACTGAAGGAACGCTACCAAACTTTTATCACTCTGATACCCAAGCCACTCAAAGATGCAACAAAGAAGGAGAATTACAGACCAATTTCCCTCGTGACTATTGATGCTAAATTCTCAACAAAATTCTGGCAAACCATATACAACAACATACAAAAAAAAATCATTCACCACAATCAACTAGGCTTCATCCCATAAATGCAGGGATGGTTCAACATACAAAAAAGCTATAAATGTCATCCATCATATAAACAAATTGAAGGAAAAAACCCACATGATCATTTCCTTAGATGCTGAAAAAGCCATTGACAAAGTCCAACACTCTTTTATGATAAAAGTCCTGGAGAGATTAGGAATACAGGGAAAATTCCTAAGTATAATAAAGGCGATTTACAAGAAGCAAGCAGCCAACATCAAAATAAATGGAGAGAAACTGAAAGCAATCCCACTAAAATCAGGAACTAGACAAGGATGTCCTCTCTCCCCTTAATTATTCAACATAGTTCTCGAAGTTTTAGCTAAAGCAATAAGAGAACAAAGGAGATTAAGGGGATACAAATTGGAAAAGAAGAAGTGAAACTATCTCTATTTACAGATGATATGATTGTATACATAAGTGACCCACAAAATTCTACCAGGGAACTTCTACAGCTGATAAACTGCTTCCGCAATGTAGCAGGATACAAGATTAACTAAAAAAAAAAAAAAAAATAGTAGCTCTCCTATACACTAAAGACAAACAGGATGAAAAAGAAATAAGAGAACCTTCACCCTTTATAACAGCTGCAAATAGCATTAAATACCTTGGTGTAATTGTTAGTAGTTTGTATGTATAAGAACTTGCTAGCATGCTGCCAAGAGTCATATTAGATTTATTAAAGGAATGGGAGGGGAAGGGGAAAGAAGAGGGGGATAGAGAGAAGAGAGGAAGAAAAAAGAGGAGGTCTCCCACATGGTTGGGGCTTTTAAGGGAAATCATGCAGGCGCTCCCTAGATGTAGGTGTCAGAGGCTCCTCAGAGCCTTTGCAGGCTGGGGCGTGGCCACAGCAATCTAACAGTAACTATAACGAACTAACAGATCTGTTTGACAAAAATTTTAAATCACTGAAGAAAGAAATTGAAGAGGATATCAGAAAATGAAAAGATCTCCCATACTCCTGGATAAGTAGGTTCAACATAGTAAAAATGGAAATCTTACCAAAAGCAATCTACAGATTCAATGCAATTCCCATCAAAATCCCAACACAATTTTTTACAGACCTTGAAAGAACAATACTAAATTTATTTAGAATAACAGGAAAACCAGGATTGCCAAAACAATTTTGCTCAACAACAGAACCTCAGGAGGCATCACCATCTGCAACTTCAATTTATACTATAGAGCTACAGTATTAAAAACAGCCTGGTACTGGCATAAAAACAGATTTGTGGATCAATGAAATTGAATTGAAGACCCAGACATTAACCCACACACCTATGAATACCTGATTTTTGACAAAGAGACCAAAAATATTCAATGGAAAAAAAGATAGTATCTTTAACAAATTGTGTTGGCATACCTGGATGGCAGTATGTAGAAAAATGCAAATAGATCCAAGCCTGTCCCCTGCACAAAACTCAAAGTGGATCAAAGACCTCAACATAAAACCATCTACACTGAACTTGATAGAAAAGAAAGTAGGAAATACCCTCCAATGCATTGGCACAGGTGGCCACTTCCTAAATATAACACCAGTAGCACAGACACTAAGAATAATAATCAATAAATGGGATCTCCTGAAACTGAGAAGTTTTTGTAAGGCTAGGGCACAGTCATGAAAACAAAACAGATAGTCTACAGAATGGGAAAAGATTTTCACTAATCCTACAAGTGACAGAGGACCGATCTCTAAAATATATAGAGAACTCAAGAAACTAGAGCCCAAAAGCCTGAATAATCCAATCAAAAAAATGGGGTTCAGAACTAAAAAGGATATTCTCAGCAGAAGAATTACAAATGGCTGAAAGGCACTTGAAAAAAATGCTCAACATCTTTAGCCATCAGAGAAATGCAAGTCAAAACAACTTTGAGATACCACCTTATACCTGTCAGAATGACTAAGGTAAAAGACACAGATGACAGCCTATGCTGGAGAGGATGCGGAGCAAGGGGAACACTCCTCCATTGTTGATGGGAGTGTAAGCTTGTTCAGCTACTCTGGAATGCAGTATGGAATGCAGAAATCTGGGAATCAATCTCAGGATCTAGCCATACCACTACTGGGCATATACCCTAAAGATAAACATTCACACTCCAAAGGCATTAGCTCAACTATGTTCATAGCAACATTATTCGTAATAGCAAGAACCTGGAAACAACCTAGATGCCCCTCAACTGAGGAATGGATTGACAAACTGTGGTACAGCTACTCAATGGAGTACTACTCAGCAGTAAGAAAAAATGATATTCTAAATTTTGCTGG
>PVIH01001294.1:77779-159867 GCA_004025045.1 Sigmodon hispidus
AAAAAAAAAAAAAAAAAAAGAAAGAAAGATGATGGGTGAATAAAGTGATTTAAAACACACACATACACAAAACAAAACAAAACTTCTGGTTTAACTGTAGAAGGGTTGCTTAGCAGAAATTTGTGGTGGCCATAGTTCATCCATGGGCATTAGCTGTGACCTACAGTGCTTTCTTTATCTGTAGCTGAACCTATCCTGGCTTCAGAAGTTTTAGATTTTATTTTTTATGTTTCATGTATTTTAGAGAAAAGAGAAGTTTTATTATTGTATAGGTTTTTTTGTTATCTATTCTGAATGTTTTGTGTTTTTATATAATGTTTGATATTGATTTTCAAAAAACAATTTAAAAAGAAGAAAGAAAAACAACAACAAACAAAAAAGAGCCCTATTTTTTAAAAAACTGTTGGTTCAAAATGCCACCCTGCTTCTGGATATTGACCCACCCCTCAATTAAGTGAAAGAAAAAAGAAAGAGAAAAATAAAACTCTTTAAAAACATCATCAGGAGAATAAAAAGACAAGCTACAGGGGCGGGGGGAAGGAAGGAAACATTTGCATTTGCAAAACATTCTACCAGAGAAAGAACTGGTGTCCAATATCTAAAAATCCCTTCATCTAATGGAGAGAATGTTGGGTAGTCTTTTTATATGCTGTGTAAGCATATGTCTCTGTTCTCCCTCACCAGCCTAAGGCATCTTCTGATTGGTTTAATAAAGAGCTAAATGGCCAATAGCTAGGCAGGAAAGGATAGAAACTCTGGGAAAGAAACTGGCATGGGAGATTCACCAGCCAGGAGAAGAGGAAAAGAACATATGGTACTGAAGAGAGGTAATGAGCCACATGGCACAACATAGATTAATATAAATGGGTTAATTAAAGTTTTAAAAGCTAGTTGGGAACAAGCCTAAGATAAGGCTTGTTGGTTGTTTTTACTCTTTGGGGGAGCCCACCACCCAGCTCCCAAATACATCTCACACAGAGGCATATTCTTAATTATAAATGCCTGGCCTTAATTTGGCTTGTTTCTAGCCAGCTTTTCTTAACTTTAAATTATCCCATCTATCTTTTGCCGCTAGGATTTTCCTTTCCTATTCCTGTATACCTTTCTTTGTTTCTTACTCTATGGTTTCCTGTGTCTGTCCCTGGAGTCCTCCTCCTTCTCTGGCTACTTCTTCCTTTCCCCCAGATTTCTCCTTCTATACATTCTCTTTGCCTGCCAGCTCTGCCTGTCCTTTTTCCTGCCTCATAACTGATCAGTTCTTTATTAGACCATCAGGTATTTCAGACAGGCACAGCAACCTAGCTTCACAGAGTTAACCAAATGCATTATAAACAAAAGTAACACACCTTAAAATAATATCCTACAACAAAGACTGAGCTTCCATAATGAATAAAAAGCCTCAGTGTCATTGTTCAGAAACTGGAAGTCCAAAGAAAAACCTGTTAGAGAAAAAGCGAAGCAGAGTCTAACTTTGCAAGCATGAGGTAAGCCTAGAGTGTGTTACAGCCCCAACTGTGCCAGTGAAAGCCAGTCTTAACCCAACACCCTGTAGTCCTGAAGCCTCAAGTGCAGGGTGGTGGGACTGGTCTGGGAGGAGCTTCTGCTTCACAGAGAGCTGGCTCTGGGTGAGAAATCACCTGCACATCTCACCATCTCCAGGAGTTCTAACACCAGGAGCCATTATGAAGAGCTTCTATGCCAGGGATGGTGACTCTCTCCCATTACTAGGGAGGATAGGGCAAATGGATGGCTATGAGTCTGAGGCCAGCCTAGTCAGAACACTTACTGGCTCGGGGGCTGAGTGAGGCAGGGATCATCTGAGGTGGTAATAAAGTTCTAGATCTTTGACATTTCTTTTAACTTTTTAATTTTTGAGATTGTGTTGCTCTGGCAGGCCCAAAACTCACTCTTTAGACCAGGCTTGCCTCAAACTCACAATAGCCACCTGCCTCTGCCTCCTGAATATTGGGGTTTAAAGCATGACAAGTTCAGTATACTTTGAAAAAAAAAAAGATGTATTTATTTGTATTTTATGTGTGTGGATGTTTTGGCTGTTTGTATATATGTGCACCATGTCTGTACAGTGCCTGGAGAGGCCTGAAAAGGGCATCAGATCCTCTGGATGATTGTGAGCTGTCACCCCATGGCTGTTGGTAATTAAACTTGAGTCTTTTGCAAGAGGAGAAAATTATCTTAACCATCAAGCCATCTCTCCAGTTTTATACTTTGATGAAGTTTGGGTCACACAGATATATTCATTTGTCAAAACTCAACAATGTATACTTAGTATTTTTGCATATTTATATGTGTATATTACATGTATCAGAAGAAACTTAACTAATAACTATTGAATTCTAGTCAATGGTAAGTAAGCTGAAACCACAAAGGGAGAAGTGCATTCATGGTGGAAACCTGCTTTGCAATGCATCACAATCAAAAGTATAACTATATAAATGAGAGGCTGAGTGGATGGGTAGAAGAATGTATGTGATGTAGGATATCTTTCTGTATGCTGTGAATATCATTGGGGCTGCTTTGGCCTATGGCAAGGCATCTTAGAAGCAGGCGGGAAATCCAAGCATAGATTAATGGGAAGAAGGGCAGAGTCAGAAAGAGATGCTGTGAGCTGCTGCCAAGAAAGCAAAATATAGTGGAACATAGGTAAAGCCATGGAGCTATGTGGTAAGACATAGATTAATAAAAGTGGGTTGGGGGCTGGAGAGATGGCTCAGAGGCTAAGCTCTTCCAGAGGACCCGGGTTCAATTCCCAGCACCCACATGGCAGCTCACAACTGTCTGTAGTTTCAGTTCCAGGCAAACACCAAGGCAAATAAATAAATAAAAAGTGTTTTTAAAAATAAATAAAAAAATAAAAGTGGGTTGAATTTAGATGCAAGAGCTAGCTAACAAGAAGCCGGAGACATAGGCCGAACAGTTTGTAATTAATATAATCCTCTATCTGCAAGAGGTCTAGACCTCAGAGCTAGGCCAGGCCAGAAACTTCAGGCTACAATGTATGTGTGGATGGATGGATGGATGGATGGATGGATGGATGGGTGGATGGATGAATGATTCTTGAGTAGAACAATAGATAAATGGATGTATAGATGAATGGGTAAATGGATGATGAATGGGTGGAAGGATAGATAAATGCATGGTTGGATAATAGATGAGTGAATGATAGATTGATAAAGAAATAGATGGAATGATGGGTAGATGCATGATTGGACACATGAACAAATGGACAGATAGACACATAATGATAAGGCTTTCAGAGGATATTGACAATGAAAGAATCTGGTAATAAGTATATGAGTGTCCACATTAACCTTATTTCAGCTTGTTATGTCTGAGGTTCCCCATAATAAAATGTTGGAGAAAACCACTTTTAGAACAAAAAAGAAGCTCCTGGTTATTTGGGGAATTACTGGTGCTTCTTGGCAGTTGTGAGAGACAGAACAGCTAAGCTAAAAAATGAATGAATTCTCTCATCTGTTTACATTGAAACTCTGATGCTTTTTGGATTTTCAAGTCCTTGAGAAGTTTATGAAGAATGTCCATAAAACAGAACACTGCTATGCTCATTTTCAAGCCAGTTAGACTGTGTGAGTCTGTGAGGTTATCTAGAATGCACGGGTGCAGCCCCTGGCTCTGCTTTTCCTCTGCTCTTGACATCAGCTTCCATTTGTAAGGGTTGCCAAGGCAATGACCAGACACAAGACCAGGAAAGGACAACATATTTATTTTCTTCTTTTAGAATTAGATACACGATATTTAAAATGCTCGACACACTCAGCTTGATGAAATTCTCGGACACGCAGCATTCACGGCACAGGAACAAGCTCCCAGCTCTGTTTCAGCACATCTGTACCCCATGGCTGGATTTGGCAAGAACGGCACAGAGTCTTTCTTTTCTCCCACCCTCCAGAGAAACATATGAAGAGGTGCTGGATGTAGCTCATGAAAATATTTTTGGCGAAGTCAGTAGAAAGAGTTACCTACCTTAAAGAGAGGCACAAGGGAAATAGTATTTGTTTTTTGAAAGGAAAAGCTGTAGAATGAGGGTTTGGGCTCTGTTGGACTAGAGGTTTAGATTTGTCTGCGGCTGCTCTTCTCCCCCAAAAATGACTTAAATGTTTATATTAATTCTATTTTGTTTGGCTTATGGTTTTGATATATTGTTAGTTTTTTTATTTCAACTTAATTTATTTTTTTAGTTTGTTTTGTCATGTGGCCTGTGGCTTATTTATTTTGCTATATGTTTTTGGGGGTATTTGGATTGGAGTTTTTATTTTACTTTATTTTTTTTATTTATGCTCTGATTTTTTTGCCTACTTCTATGATGACTGACAAGGGCTAAAATAGTTTTATTTTAATTTAAAGAATGATATTCACAGCATATAGAAAGACATTCCAACATCAGAAAGCAGCTATCATTGGGTATTTGTGAGAGGACTGTGCCAGCACTGAGTGAAGTTACCAAAATGAAAGGTAGGAGTCCCGTAGAGAATGGCTGCATTTGCCCACACGGTGCTCACATCCCCTGCACTCATTTAAACCAACCAGCTCTAGGTATTTAAAATGCTTAACATATTTAAATGTTATAAATGGTTGTTAAAATAACTAACTAGGAAGTAATAACAATAAAATCTTGCATATGTTCAGTGAAGGCATACTTTTGGGGAATTTTTTTTTAAGTTTCCTGTTGGTATATATTAATTATACACAATAAGTTCCATAATGATATCTTCATATTTATAGTACCACATTTACCTCATTACCCTCTCTCGTCTCCTCCACTCTTGTTGATTCTCTTCTTTCCAGATAGTTTCCCTTCTACTTTCTTGTCTGTCTGTCTGTCTGTCTGTCTGTCTGTTTGTGTGAACAAAAACTGGTACCAGAGAGTGAGCTGTTGCTATGATGGACATAGCCGAGTTGTTTTGGGAAAGAGTGGCTGCAGAAACCATTGGATCTTTGAGCTGGGAGGGCTTAGATCTTAAAATCTACTGGTGTGGCTACTGGATGATGGTTGAGAGCTGCGCAGACATGTAGGCTTGGCCCATGAGCTTTCAGTGCCCCTCAAAACTCTGTTCATGTGATCTTCTGAAATAAGAATCCAAGGTTTGTTTTCAGCTTATGCTTAACAATATGCTGTAATTAATAAGACACTAGTGTCACTTAAATGAAACCTGTGCTTCACTAGGGCAATTGATGGCGTCACCTGGAGCTGAAACATCAGCATGGTGAGACCTGCCTCATTGAAGCCAAATCTTCTAGGATTCAAACCTGGAAGCTGTAGCCCAGGAGTGTCAAGACCACAGTGAACTAGTAGCTGAATTTGATAATATTTAAGAGTATCTGTCTTAGTTAGAGTTTATTTTGCTGTGATAAAAACCTAACTTTTTTTTTTTCTACCTCACAGCTTTTAAGTTCATCACTGAGGGAAGCCAGGGCCATAATGCAGGGCAGGAACCTAGAGGTGGGAAGCCATTGCTTAGCATCCTGCCTTCTTTCTCCACCAAGAACCACCAGCTCAAGTGTGTCACCGCCCACAGTGAGCCTGGCCCTCCCACGTCTACCTCAGTCAGAAGGACGAACCACAGGCTTTCTCCCAGGCCAATCTGCTGAGGATTTTCTCATCTGAGGTTCCCTTTTCCACAATGACTTTAGCTTGTGTTGAACTGACATAAAAGCCAGCCAGTACCATTGACCCCTTATTAACATGACACACAGATACCTTATAGTTAAACCATAACCTTTCCTTTCTTGTACATCGATAAGATCACATATTAATATTAATATCATGATATAAAACATTCCAACTTTTTAAAAGTCACAGTCTTTCTAAAATTCATACACTTTAATTGTTAAATCTCTTTAAAATTTTCAAAATCTCTTTCAAAGTTCAAGCCCCTCTAAAATATTCAAAGTCTTTAAAATATTCCAAATATCTCTACCACTCCAAACTATCTCTCAAGCTGTGTCAACAGTGATCTCCAGCAAAGTCAAAATAAGTTAAGTATTTTCTTACTCTAAGAAGGAAAAACTCAAGGGGACACTGTTTCTGAAAGCATGAAAGGGTCATTGAGATCAGCTGAGGTTTGGCACTGTAAGACAAGCTCAGAGTCCCCAAAGAGAGCCTAAGAGGCAGGTGACGGGTGCAGTCTGGGCTGCAGTGAAGATTCTAGGATTGAGGAGGTCATATAGAGAAACTGAGGCTTGGCATTGGGAGAGGCCTGGAGAGGCAATTGGTGAAGGTGCAGCCTTGGTTGCTGTAGAGACCCCAACATACTAGAGGTGCCAGGACTGGGATGACCACTAAGAACATTGGTAGCTGTGGAGTGGAGCCACCCTGAGCCTGTGAGCCGGGCTGTGTGTACTGCAGATGTAGAGCCAGAGAGGATGTGCTCAAGCCCTTTGGAGCTCGGAAGGTGGTAAGTCCAAGATGCTGTACACTGAGCTACAGGAGGAAGTGATTACACCATGGATGTTAGTTTTGCTTTGCTCTGACTGTACATATGCCCTGGTTCTTCCCTCTGAGAACAGGAAGCCCACAGTTAAGAGATTTGAGATTTTAAAGGAGATCTGGGACTTTTACATAATGAAATTTAAAAAAATATTATTAATAAAGTCACATTTTCTGTCGGTGTATATCCTTATTCAAGGTCCCGTCCCCCTCCTACCCCTTCAGGTCACTCTCTCTTCTCCATATCTCCCCATCTCCTCCCCAGCATGGTCAGGAGGTCCCAAGGTCCCAATATTGCTCAATTCAGCCTCCACTCCTGGCAGATCCAGTTTTCTCCCCCCAACATCGAGACTGAGTCAGGCGATCCTCTAGAGGGAGTGGGATCCGAAGGGTCAGTCCAAGGTGTTTCAGATCCCAAGCTGTTCAGTGGTTGTGGTTTGCAGCTTGGGCATGCTTTGCTTTTTGTTTTTTGTTTAGAGTCCACTAATGAGTGAGTACATCCCCTGCTTATCTTTCTGGGTTTGTGATACCTCGCTCAGGAGGATATTCTCCAAATCCATCCATTTGCCTGCAAATTTTAGGATATCATTTTTTCTTACTGCTGAGTAGTACTCCATTGAGTAGATAGACCACAAGTTTGTTAATCTATTCTTCAGCTGAGGGGCATCTAAGTTGTTTCCAGGTTCTTGCTATTATGAATAACGCTGCTATGAACATAGTTGAGCTAATGCCTTTGGAGTGCGAATGTGCATCTTTATAGTATACGCTCAGAAGTGGTATTGCTGGATCCTTGGGGAGATTGATTCCCAGTTTCCTGAGAAACCGCCATACTGCATTCCAGAGTGGCTGTACAAGTTTACACTCCCACCAACAATGGAGGAGTGTTCCTCTTGCTCCACAACCTCTCCAGGATACGCTGTCATCTGTGTCTTTTATCTTAGTCAATCTAACAGGTGTTAGGTAGTATCTCAAAGTTGTTTTTGATTTGCATTTCTCTGATGGCTAAAGACGATGAGCACTTTTTCAAGTACCTTTTAGCCATTCGTAATTCTTCTGTTGAGAATTCCCTTTTTAGTTCTGAGCCCCATTTTTTGATTGGGTTATTCAAGGTTTTGGGCTCTAGATTCTTGAGTTCTTTATATATTTTAGAGATCAATCCTCTATCACTTGTAGGGTTGGTGAAAATCTTTTCCCATTCTGTAGGCTGTCATTTTGTCCTATTGACAGTGTCCTTGGCTTTACAGAAACTTCTCAGTTTCAGGAGGTTCCACTTATTGATTATTGTTCTTAGAGTCTGTGCCATTGGTGTTATATTTAGGAAGTGGTCACCTGTGCCAATGCATTGGAGGGTATTTCCCACTTTCTTTTCTATCAAGTTCAGTGCAGCTGGGTTTATGTTCAGGTCTTTGATCCATTTGGATTTGAGTTTTGTGTAGGGTGACAGGCTTGGATCTATTTGCATTTTTCTTTTTTTTAAAACAGTTTCTTTTTTTAAAAAAATATTTATTATGTATACAGTGTACAGAAGAGGTCACCAGATTTCATTATAGATGGTTGTGAGCCACCATGTGGTTGCTGGGAATTGAACTAAGGACCTCCGGAAGAACAGTCAGTGCTCTTAACCTCTGAGCCATCTCTCCAGCCCCCCATTTGCATTTTTCTACACCAGCTATGCCAACACCATTTATTAAATATACTATCTGTTTTCCATTGAATATTTTGGGCCTCTTTGTCTAAGATTAGGTGTTCATAGGTTTTTGGGTTAATGCCCAGATCCTCAATTCAATTCCATTGATCCACAAGTCTGTTTTTATGCCAGTACCAGGCTGTTTTTATTACTGTAGCTCTATAGTATAGCTTGAAGTCAGGGATGGTGATGCCTCCTGAGGTTCTTTTGTTGAACAAAATTGTTTTGGCAATCCTGGCTTTCCTGTTATTCCAAATGAAGTTGAGTATTGTTCTTTCAAGGTTTGTAAAATATTGTTTTGGGATTTTGATGGGCAGTGCATTTAATCTGTAGATTGCTTTTGGTAGAATTACCATTTTTACTATGTTGATCCTACTTATCCAGGAACATGGGAGAGCTTTCCATTTTCTGATATCCTCTTCAATTTCTTTCTTCAGTGATTTAAAGTTTTTGTCAAATAGATCTGTTACTTCTTTGGTTAGAGTTACTCCAAGGTATTTAAAGCTATTTGCAGCTATTATAAAGGGTGATGTTTCCCTTATTTCTTTTTCAGCTGTTCTATCTTTAGTGTATAGAAGGGCTACTGATTTCTTTGAGTTAATCTTGTATCCTGCTACATTGCTGAAGGTGTTTATCAGTTGTAGAAGTTCCCTGGTAGAATTTTGTGGGCCACTTATGTATACAATCATATCATCTGCAAATAGGGATAGTTTCACTTCTTTTCCAATTTGTATCCCCTTAATCTCCTTTTGTTCTCTTATTGCTTTAGCTAAAACTTTGAGAACTATATTGAATAGATAAGGGGAGATATGACATCCTTGTCTAGTTCCTGATTTTAGTAGGAGTGATATTTATATGAGATCATTGGGATAAACAAAAAAAATGATTATGGTCATTTTGTCATATGGGAGCTCTAGCGCCTCACACCTGATAGGCAAGCCCTGTAGCTTTAAGTGACAACCCATCCCAGACATTCCTTTTCTGATGGTGTCTTTTTAAATTTGAAGTTTTAAATATTTTGTACTCTTTTTGTTTAGTTTAGTTTAGTTTTGTTTTTTTTTGAGACAGGGTTTCTCTGTGTAGCCCTGACTGTCCTGGAATTTACTCTGTAGACCAGACTAGCCTTGAACTCAAAAAGATCCTCCTGGCTCTGCCTTCTGAGTGCTGGGATTAAAGGCATGTGGCACATATTTTGTACTCTTATATATGTTTGTTTTGGCACTAGCAAACTCTCAGTAACTTCTTCCAGTGAATGAACAGTACCATCTCTAATTTGCTGAGGAGCAAATGTTTTAGAATTGTGATGTAAATTGTCCAAGGTTACATGTTCTTTTTAAAAATGTTTATTTGATTACTTTTAAACTATGTGCCTGCATATGTGTCTGTGTGTGTATATGAGTGCAGGAGTCTGCAGAAACCAGAGACACTGGATCCCCTGGAACTCTAATTGCAGTCAAGCTGCCTGGCATGAGTGCTGAGGAGCACTCTCAGGTCCTCTGGAAGAGCAGAACGTGCCAGTAACTGCTGAGCCATCTCTCCACTCTCCTTGGTTCCAAATTCATTATCACTCCACAGGCGGCTTTGTGAGCTCCTCTGAGTATTTTCGCCCGTGTAGAAATGTCATTATGGCTCATCTTTTCCTTTGGCGAGGAAGCTGAAAATGGAAAAGGAACGGGAGCCAGAAGGAGCACTGAGACTGACTAGTAGTGTGGATGCTCTTTGGGGATCAATCTGCCAGAACCAAGTGTGCAAGAAGCTGGGTAAGTGAAGCGAGCAGCCAGAGTGCAAAGACAGCATTAAAGCCAGTACAGGAGTGTGAGTGGGTCACTGCTGAGTTCCAGAATGTTGAACACAGAGCTCACATGCCCAGGAGGGACAAGAGCTTAGGGTAGGTCAGATTTTATTTATATTAGAGTGTCACACTGGCTTTCACATGGTATATAAAGACTGACACTTTGACGTATAGAAATATTCCTGGGCAACTCCAAAGCAGCATCTCCTGATAGGCAATGACTGGCTAACTGACCTACGTGATAAATAAAGGATTCCTCAAGACTTGTCTCTCACCTTCAAAATTCAATCAAGAAGGTTCAGAAGATTTGAAACAGGAACCAACCCAGTGCTTATTTCCAAGTATAATCTCTTCTCCTCCATTTCCCATGTCAGCAACTGTACCTCCCAGGGAGATGTTATTACTCAGTGCACAGTAACCCACTCATTCAGTTAAAGTTAAAATTGAAACTCATTTGCACACTTGATGTAATGCTGGGTTAGTTACTGTTCTATCGCTATGAAGAGCTACCACGACCCAGCAACTTACAAAGAAAAGTGTGTAGTTGGGGGGTTACATCCACTTCCTATCATCATGGTGGGAAGCATGGCAGCATGCAGACAGACATGGTGCTGGGCAAGTAGCTCACATCTAATCCACCAATTGCAGACAGAGAGAAAGAAACAATAGGCCTGGCATAGACCATGACACACCTCTTCCTCCTCCTCCTGATCCTTCCCAAACAGTTCCTTTAACTAGGGACCAGCATTTGAATATGTGATCCTATGGGGCCATTCTCATTCAATCCAACATGCTAGATGCAATGAAGAAGCTTCAAAGTAGAAATTTTTTGTGTGTGGTACATGTATGTGCATGCTTTGTGCATTCATGCAGACAAGCACAAAAGTGTGTGTCATATGGGTTCATGTGTGTCCATGGAGGTCAGAGGTCAACATCTTGTGTTTTTCTCACTTTCTGCCTACCTTATCTTTTTGAGACAGAGTCTCTCACTGAAGCACCACTCACTGATTGGCTAGACTGGCTGGCCAGCGAGTTCTGAAGATCTACTTGTGACCTTCTCTACCTTTCCTCAAGTGTTTGGGTTACAAATGGCAGACACATATGTGGCTTCTATATGTGGATTGAGCCTCATGTTTGGGCCACTAGCACTTTATTTATTGAGCTATGTACCCAGCCTTTTAAAGCAGAAATTCTGCAATAATAGAATGAAAGCGTCTAGCAGTGTGGCTCAGTAAGCTGGATGTCTCGGCAGTCCTCATCTGGTGCCAGGGTCCTGAAAGCTTTCTAAGGAGTGACCAGTCTTCACTCTGCATTGACTTTAATACCTGCCATAGCAACAGGATAGAGAGAATGAAGAAGAATGAAGCAATTTTCTTCTTCCATGTTCTTTTATGTGGCTCATAACAAACATCACAAACACATACACAATAGTAAATTATATGTGTGTGTGTACATATATATGCTTGTCAAATGTATGATGTTGGAAACATTTGTATTAATATGAAACTTAGAATTGGTTGCAATTGATCAGTCTAGGTAGAAACATCAACGATTGTGACTAAAAAACTCAAATATTATTTTTGAATACTTATTTTAAATCATTTACTAAGTAATTTAAGAACTATTACATTTTTAACTGTTTGAAATTGCACATTGGCAGGAGAAGACTATCTGGATTTCTATTTTGGCAAACTATTTAGCTTTCAAAGCCCATGTATGTGTTTGTAAAAAAGAGGACTAATTTGTAAAGCTGAGACTGTCCTCATATGGTTTTTGAGAATTACATGAGTTATTGGCTATAAACCTTCTCATGCCACTCTTGTGTAAAAATGTTAAGTATTTTTATTTTTATTATGTAAGAAGACTTTACCAACTGGGTTTCTGGATGTCTGAGCACCCCAGTTCCCCCTTTTGTGTTGCTCCATTCAAATGTTAAGGTTTGGACTGTGTTCTGGGCACAGTGCCTGTGTGTCTCAGCTTCACACTGCACACAGCTCATTTTAAGCTTTTCTGGAGCAATAGGAGAAGTTTTTTGGCCCATAGCTTGCGCCTGGTGATGAAAGAAAGCCTTCCAGGCAGAGAAAAACTGAGACTCTTTCCTGTGGCATCCTGTTTCTCCCCCTTCCTTTTGGGGCTCTTCCTGCTAGTCCAAGTCATTGACTTCACACTTCCTGTCTTGCAGCATAAATACTCCCTCCAGATGCAGCCAGCCCTCACTATGCTTTAACCATTTCACTCCTAAAGACCCTTTTCCAAAGCAGTGTATGAACTTCCAACTTCCTTTTCCTCATCTTGCAGAGTTGTACTTTCATTTGTGCATCCTATAAAGTCCATCCACACTAGTCAAACAGAAAGTTACTTTTTGTTTTATTTTGGGTTTTTTTTTTTTTTTTTTTTTTTTGAGACAAGAGTTTTTCTGACTGTCCTAGAACTCACTCTGTAGAACAGGCTAGCCTCGAACTCACAGAGACTGCTCTTGTTTTTAACTCTGAAAACAGCCTCCATTTTTCCCCTTCCAGCTCAGAATTGTTTATCGGGGATCTTTTATAAGTAGCACTGGAGTAGTGCCAAAATAACTAACAGATGAAGAAAAGGAAGGAAAAGTTGTCCTCTGCTTCTTGGGGTTTATATAACTCAGTCTAGAGTGTAAGAACAGTCTTGGCACAGGCACAAGGTTCTGATGTCTGCAATAAAGCTCCTGAAGACCTGTTGAGTTCATGATTGTTGTGTGGCATCCAGATGTAGGGTGGCCTTGGCTTTCTCCCACCAGAAACAGTTGTTGCTATAACCATGTGAGGACACTTGGCCATACAGACAATTGGAGTTGGAAGAAAAGAGGCAGAGAACCTAACGTCTGCAGAGAGTTGACAGCCAAGCATGCATCACGTCACATGTAACCAACATGTCATCACTAAGATTATGAGTCATGTCTAAAAATAAAATCCTGCACAAGTGGTCAGAGGGTTTTACTTCCTCTTAGCAGCTGAATAATAAGGTCAAATGTCTAAGGAAATTAAGTCAATTCCCAAAGTCTTAGTTTTCAGTTTAGTGTGTTCTCTTTGATCTGGGCCAGATGTGTTGTGCCTCCCAATTTCCCCTCTGCACAGTGGGTGATGGGTAATAGGAACTGTGTGAGAATTCAATGATCAAACCGCAAACAATGCTTGGAATCCCAAGTGATACATTGTAAACATGCTCTTAAGATGCTTATTACATTGTTGTGATTTTTACCCTGGAGCCTTCCGGTGAAGTCACACAGAGTGCTAAGTGTGACATTAGAACATTTATGGAAGCAAACATTCTGAATCCATGAATAGTACTGAATCCATGAATAGCTGTCAAGTTAAATAACAATAAAATCTAGAAGTCTGTCCAGGCTTTCTTACTCAGATAGAGAAGTGGTTTGTAATAAGAACAATTCAATAAATTTGGCTTCACTCTGGTAAAGCTTGCTGTTAGTAAGAAGAAAGAAATGTTCCAACCCAAATGCTAAATGCTGTGTGGTTGGAAGGGTGATGGTAACAGAATGCCAAAGGCCAGGTTACCTTAAACCACAGACTTTCTTTTGGGCCCACCAGGAGACTTATTATTAGTTCTGAATGCTTGGCCTTAGCTTATGCTTAGCTCTTATAACTTAAAGTATTCTATTTCTGTCCTTGGCTTCTCTGCTTTTTACCTTTTTTTCTTTCTTTCTGTATACTCTACTTTCGCTGTTTCTTCCACGGCCTTGGGCATCTCCTCTCTTTCTCAAGCCTAGATTCCTCCTTCTACTTATTCTCTCTGGCCACCAGCCCAACCTATCTCTTTCCTGCCTAGCTATTGGTGGCTCAGCTTTTTATTAAACCAGTCAGGTGCCTTAGGGGGGCAAAACAACACATCTTTATACCATTAAACAAATGCAGCATACATAGTTAAAGTAATACATCACAACAACAGAACTTTTATTTTCATGGCTCTAGAAGCTGAATGTCCCAGATGAGAATGTCAGCCTGCTGACCCAGAGGCCTCTCTAGTACATCATGCCTCTCACTGTGACTTCAATGAACTGTTGTGCCCTAGTGGCAAGGCCCCCAAAGAGATCACCAGAGATGATCTCCAAAATGCAAAAACAAGGTTTATTGAAAAATGTGTGACCGTAAGCGTTCCCAACATGACTAGTGGTGGACCCAGCATGACGCCAAGTAGGATGCTCGCATTCACCTGCGAACAGCTGACAGACCATGCCCGAACAAAGGGCGGGCCCCCAGGCATGGCTATGTGGATCTTTGCCCACCCACTCCCTTAAAGGAGACAACACGTAGCAGCGGATCCCTTTTTCCTCTTTTTCTGTCTCCCCCCCCAACTTCTCTCTCTCTCTCCCCTTCCTTTCTCCCTAAATAAACTCTCTGTGTGGCACCTGGCAGTGAGTATGTGAGTGTGTCTCTCCCACACGCAAAAATCTAACAGTGACAAGGACCTCGGTCCAGTGCACAGGCATAGCACTGGCCGAAGGAAGTACCCGCACCTTTGTAAGCTAGGTTTTTAAAGACAAAAATCACAAGTTTATAAATCAGTTGGGGTCTTAGTATGGATAGAATTCTGATTAGTTCATCTTTTAGGGGGATTTTTAGATTTCCTCTGTTATCTTAGCTGACTGTTTGCCAAGCACTTTTCTTTCAACTACCTCCTGGGCTGGGTCATTCCAGGCTATCTCCGGTCCTGGGACATTCTATGGATAATTAACTGCTATCAGCCAGCTCCTAGGCTCTCTCTCTTGTACTTTGTCCCTCTGCTGACCTCAGGCCTGTCTCAAAGCTGGGGTCTAAGAACTTTTGCTCAAAAATGGAGGTGCTTCTCTGGTTCTTCATGAACTCCAAGAGGCTACCAGTTCATTTAATTTTTCCTCAAAGCCCCTATCACAGTGGCAGACACTGGGTGATGGCTCAGTGGCTAAGAGCACTGGCTGCTCTTTGAGAGAACCCTGGTTCAGTTCCTACATGGAGGCACACAACCAGCTATAATTCCAATCCCAGGGGACCAATGCGCTAATCTGGCCTCCATAGGCACACATATGATTCACAATGTATAGACAGGAATAATAGCCATATGCAAAATAAAGTAATAATACAATAAAAGAAAAAGTAGCATTGGGTTTGGAGCTTTGGCCTGTGAGTTTTAACTTAACATAAACAATATCACTGTGTGCCTGGGGCTCTTGTCCCGAGGCACATTTTAACTATTTTATTTGTTAGACTGAGGTACACAAGGCCATTCTCTTGCAAGTATATAATGTACTCTAAGCATATTTGCCAATTTCCTGCTACACTTTCTTTTCCATCTCTTATCACCACCTGTTCTCTTTCTTCCCCTCCACACTTCAGTCTACTTCCATATCATCTGTACAAACATGGCTTTATGTGTCTGTGTAAACTCTACACAGAACCCACAAGTAAGAGAAAGCATGTACTATTTTTCTCTCTAAAACTGGCTTCTTAGCCACCCACGGAGAAAGTGCAAGTAGCGTCATGAGAGGCTGCATTCTTGCTGACTTCCTCATAAGTGCCCTCTGGCTCTTCAACCCTACCCTGGGCTTTTTGGCCTGAGGTCATTCACCTTTACACTTGCTCCGCTCTGAGAGATTTTCCTGTATCCATTGGCCCTAGACTTGAGCCCCACCTCAGGGCTTCTGTCAGGAAGCTTGTTCTATTCCAGCCCTTCCCTCATAGATGCCCATCTCCTCAGCTGAGCTCTGAAGTACAATGTGGCCTGCCTTTTAGCCCTCTCCACTGACTCTGTTTTATAACTCCTCTCCTGGTTTAACCTTATCATCATCCTTCCTTAGAACAGTCACACAAAAATATGTGATAAATGAGTAAGTAAAAGGGCTGTGTGAGGATGGGGAAATAGTTCAGTGGTGAAGAGCATGCATGCCTCTTGTAGAAGAATGGAGTTTGATTCCCCCACCCACTTCTGGCAGTACACATTCAGCTTTTGGGGGTCTGATGATTATGCTTTGTCTCTGTGGACACACACACACACACACACACACACACACACATACACATGTATGAATAAAATAAAATAAAAATTGTCAAGTATTGGCACCCCACTAATAAACAAGGAGAGCTGGAGCCTGAGAGACCTCAAATGCTGACTGTGGTTATCCACAGAGGGATAAGACTGCACAAGGCTTTCCATGTAAATACTCTATAGCCCATCTGAGTTATGTTACTTTTCATAGTAAAAATATAATTTATTTTTAAGAGGCAGAGTCTTTCTAATTGCCCAAGCTGGCTCCAAACTCCTGAACTCAGACAAGTTTTCTGCCTCAGTGTTCAAAGTAGTTGGGACTACAGGAGCAAACCATGCTGACTGATGGATATTTTTTTTTAATGAAAAAGAACATTAAAGTTTAGAGATGGAACTCCACGGGCAGAGTTCCTGCAGAACATGCATGAAACCCTGGCATCTCCCAGCACTGTATAAATGAGATGTGGTAGTGAGCCCGTAATCCCAGAATTGGGGAGGTAGAGACAGAAGAATCAGAAGTTCAAGGTTATCCTCACCCAGTTTGGGACAAGTCTGAGCTGTATGAGATCCTGTCTAAAAAATTAATAAAAATATAAATTGAAACATCTGAATTTTGAGAGGAGTAGGTAGGAAGAAGAACTGATGTTAGAAAGTGTGGTTACTGATAAAAGCGTTGTTCATGTGGACAAGAGGGTTAATGGGGAGGGCTGTGGAGGTAGTAGCAAAGACATAAGCAGAAGTACTCACCCAAAAAACGGTAACAATAAGGTTTACAAACTTGTTTCATCATTGTGGGGGCGGGGGTGGGGGGCAATGTATGTAGGCCAGCAGAAGTTAGTGTTGGGTGTCTTCTCTAATTTCATCACTATTTGTTGAATTAGAATTCCGCCAATGAGCCTGAAACTTGCCAATTTACCTCTATCTGACTGCCCAGGAAGCCCCAGGGATCCCCGTTTCCACCTCACTGCCCTGAGATTACAGGTGCACACAGCTATACTGGGTTTTTATGTGGGTGTAGGGGGATCACATTCAGGTTCTCATTCTTAAGTAACTAGCATTTTACTGACTGACCCTACCCCCTTGGTCATTTAAGTTGCACATTATATAAAAGATGAAGGGGGCTGGAGAGATGGCTCAGCGGTTAAGAGCACCGTCTGTTCTTCCAGAGGACCCGGGTTCAATACCCAGCACCCACATGGCAGCTAACAACTGTCTGTAGTTCCAGTTCCAGGCAAACACCAAGGCAAATAAATAAATAAAGTTAAAAAAAAAAGTGTAGACAAGAAAAAAAAAAGATGAAAATAAAGACTTTATTCATTCATTTTCTTATATACTTACCAAGACAGTGTCTCACTGCGTAGACAAGGCTGACCTTGAACTCACAGAAATCTACCTGCCTTTGCCTTCCTAGTGCTGGAATTAAAAGCATGTGCTACCATGCCTAACCCAAAAAAAATAAAAAAAACTTTAAAAGAAAATGTTGTCTATTTTAAATGCCTCATACTTTCTTTACTATTGAAAAGGGCATGTATACAGTACAGTCCATTTTAAAATATGAATTTTATTACCCATCAAGTTTGTGATTTACCATCTCTTATTTTCATCTTTTGGTCTTTACCACCAGATAAACAGTCATGATAGACAGTCATCCCAGCATCCAGAAGATGTGGAGAAAGAATATGGATTATTTTTGAAATAATAATAATATAAAAAACTTTTAGTTTTAATTAAGTGAAGATAAATATTAGTAGGGAACATGGTATCATGGTTGAACAAAGTAAAATCTACTTCAAACTATGCCAAAGTCAAGAAAAAGAAAAAAAGAATTTGCCTGTGTCTCTTTATGTACACACACAGAATTATTCACACAAAGCTGAATTTGCACACACAGACATGAACAGACACATGCTCAGCTAAGAAACACTACATTATATTTATATTCATTTTACTTAATATTTATGTGCAGAACCTAAGCTGTTGCCAGTTTCCTTCTCTGGGCTTTGAACACAGAAAACACTGGAATCCTGGGAAGGGATGAGGATGGCTTACCAAGAGTCCTCTCCTACCATAGAATACAGTGAATGCTGTCCTCTGGGAGAGAAAGAAGCCATTTAAATTCATGGAACAGATCCTCAACCCTAGCACAGTATTTTTAGCTAAAACCATAGTTTAATTTGGAAACTGAGCAGTAAAGGTCTTGCCTGTTTTCTTGGGTTGACTTTTAGATGGTAGTAGATGGTTCTGCATGTGGAAAAGTCAGTCTCCAAATGGAGCATCTGAAACATTTTCAAAGAATATATAATTCAAAAGTAGTCAAAGCAAAATTCAAGCTAGGGCTTTGGAAGCTTAGTTTATCTTCAGACTGTTGTTTTTAAATTCATGCTGCATGACCCTAAAAAACAACAACAGCAACAACAAAAAAACTAATAAAGAGGAAGGCACTCTTAATGAAGTATCTCAAGTGAAGTGCAGTACTGGGGCCTGGCCAGCCTGGGCAGCTACCTGAGAACAAAGCTAAGTGATGTCAGGCTGTCACATGGCTTCCCAGACTCCACAATCCTCCATGAGAAGTGTCCCCCCAAAATGTAGGGCCACTGCAGTGATTTCATCTCCAGACTGTCCTTCAGAGTTGCCTAAACTCAAACTTAATTAAAATGAGACAATTCATTTCTCTGGTACTACCAGCAATACCACAAGAGTCAGGCTGAATGAGGCTTCAGGCTTCTGGACCGAATAGAACATGGTCTTCCTAAATCACAGCGATTCTGTTGAACAGCTCTGATAATTATAATGAGAAAATACCATGAGGCCTTTTTATGAAAACCACTAAAGAAGGCATGAGAGACAGAAGAATTCAGAATTTTCTAGCTACTTTTTTTTTGAAATTTTTTTTGAGAGAGGGTCTTAGTAGCCCAGATTGGCCTTATGTCAATATGTAGCAGAGGCTGACCTTGAACTCCTGATCCCCCTGCCTCCACCTCTAGAGTCCTGAGAACACGGGTGTCTGACCCACTCTAATCCTGAGCTTCATTCCCAGTCTCCCTCCCCTTCCTCACTTCTTATTTTGAAAACAAATACGGAGTGTAATGTGTGTACGTACTCAGTGTCATCTGAAATGTAAAGTATAATCACTGTATGCGCTACTGTAATTTTTCCCAGTTTCCACATAGGCGACTAAAGTATAGATATGTAAAATAATTTTCAAAGCAGGTAAATGATGTAGGAATACATATCTATATTCTGCCTTGAGCATCTAGGGTCTTCACTTCCCTATAATGTTGTCTCTCTGAAAACCTGGGTGCTTTGAAAAAGGTCTTCAACAATAGCATTCATCTGTCAATGGAGAAGCACTGACCTGCACAGTGGGTCACATTGTGACTGAATACAGGGATTACAAAAAAAGGGGCACTTGGGAAAAAATTTCTGAACACTCAATTAAAAATTTATTTAAAATGTTACATGGAATGATTGTGAGGTGATTCTGGAATGCTAACCCATGTTGTGTCACATAACATCCTTGCAGTCTTGCTTGTGAACACACAACATGTACACTTTGCACTGTACATGCATCACACTAATGAACACTGACTAGGACACTTCAGCTCAGATTTGAGACAGATGTCCAATTTAAAATGTAGTGTTTATAATGTACATACACTATACTAAGATTTCTGCTTTTGCAGAAGCATAATCGTTTAAGGATGAAAAACAAAGGCAATATTTTCTCATCATGCTCCTCATCATGTAATAAACAACTGATATTACCATGTATATATATAGTTAACTAAAAATAATATATTATATAGTTAACGAAAATGTTTTTAATGCAAACAGAATTCAGGAGATCTAAGGTTGACTCAACAAATACAGACACTTAAGAACAGAAACCACATGACCAACCATCTAGATATAGAGACTGGAAATGCACCTAGCAAAAATTCGATATACCTTTATGATAGAAGTCCTAAAGATGTTAAATGTAGTTGGAACATACCCCCAAAATAATCAAGGCCATATATATATAACAATCTCATGACCAGCATGACAGTAAATGAGGAAAAATTGAAAGCGTTTTCTCTAAACTGGGGAAAGAGTTGATGATGTTTTTGCTATGGCACTAAAACAAGAGAAAGAAAAAAAGTAACAAAATCTGGAATGGAAAAAGTATTTCTATTTATAGCAGATGGTATGATTTATGTCTATACTTACAATACCCTTTAAACTCTAACCAGAAAACACTTAGGTCTAATAAACTTTCACAAAGTTACAGAATATGAATCAATATACAAAAATCAGTAGCCTTCATGTATGTTGATGTACAAAGTCCTCATCCATTATGTAAATAAGCCTGGAGATTCTCCAGAAAATGTATATATAATTTCTATATGAACATGTAATACCACTCCAGTGCATATACCCCAAATCATATTTTTTTTGTTTTTGTTTTTTGGGGTTTATTTTTTTATTTCCTATTGTTGTTGTTTTGGTTTTTCAAGACAGAGTTTCTCTGTGTAGCCTTGGCTGTCCTGGAACTCACTATGTAGACCAGGCTAGCCTCGAACTCACAGAAATCTATCTGCCTCTGCCTCTCAAGTCTTGGGATTAAAGACGTGCACCACCAATACCTGACTAGGATTCCATATCTTAACAGAGACATATCTATGTTTATAGATGCTCTGTTCACAATAGCAAGGAAATGGACCTAGCCTAAGTAATCCAGCAACAGATGAATGTATAATGAAATGTAGTACATAATATAAAGGAATTTTACTCATCTGTAAGAAAAGGTAAATTATAAAATTTGCCAGGAAAAATAACGGACCTGTAAAGTGTAATACTAACTGAGGTGGCCCAAATGCTGAAAGAGAAACAACCAAATCCATGTGCTTTCTCATATCCAGATCCAAATGTGTAATGCACTTAGAATAGACGGGTGCAGATGTCAGTTAAATAGAGAGAGGTGCTGAGGAGGGCAGAGGGGTGCATGTGACATAAAGGTAGAAAATGAAGACAGTGCCAGGGGAGCTTAGACAATAGAGGGGAAGGGGAGAGGATGAGGAGATAGATGGGGGGAGGGAAGGGAGAATCTACAAAAACTCTGTGTTTGAAAATTAGCTATTAAAGACAGAGAAAGCAAAACCTCCTGGGATTGCAACACCCAGAAAACCGGTCTTGTATGTTTAGCCACAGAAATTAAGGGTAATGCCACTGATCAGTATAATTTAATCCTGAAAGCCTCCGTGATGAAGGCTTTAGCCTAAAAAAGCAGGTCCTTAAAGCACATGTAGAAGAATTGCCACACTCCAGATTGTCACTTTAGCCATTGGAAAGAAAAGTTTGGACAGTGAGAAACTGTCAGCATGCCCAACTTAAAATAATAAGCCAAAAATTCATAATGATAATCACTTAATACCTTGTGTGATAACTTTAAAATATAGAAACCAAAAAAAAAAAAACTGTTCTGTTTCCAAATTGAGTTTCCTAACATGTAGTAAAATGAACTTAGGCTTGGTATTAGAATACAGAATCCACAACAATCTTTTAAGTAATATTTTGAAATTATAATTTAATCACATCATTTCCTCCCTTCCCTTTCTCCCTTCAAGTCTCTCATGCACTTACTCGTCACTGTCTTTCAAATTCATAACCTTTTTTAAAATTGTGGTGATATAAATAGATAAATACATTTCTAAATATATAAGTACAACCTGCCCACTCTATATAGTGTTGATTATATATGTGCTTTCAGGGCTGAGCATCTGAAATTGGATAATCAACTGATGTGCTCTTCCCCAGGGAAGACGTCGATGGCCCCTGTTCTCAGCATCTCTTAGTTGTCTATTGTTATGGAATAGTTAGTACACTATGAAGATGTGTTTCTCTCATTGGTTTAATACAGAGCTAAGTGGTCAGTTGCTCGGCAGTAGGTGGTTAGGCAGAACTTGAAGACAGGGAGAGAGCTCTGGGATTAAAAAAAAAAAAAAGAGCAGAGTTGCCAGGAAACTCGGGAAAAAGTAAAATGAACATGCCATGTTAAAGAAAGGTACTAAGCCTTGTTGTAGAATGTAGAGAAGAAATTTGGATTAATTTAAGTTGTAAGAGCTAGATAGTAATAAGCCTAAGCTATTGGCCAAGATTTATGATTAATAAGTCTCTGTGTGGTTATTTGGGAGCTGGCTGGTGGGTCAGAAAATTCTGCCTATAGTTGGCTAGGGGTGAGGGCTCATAAACCTCCCACTTACATATTAGCGTCCTTCTTCAGTTCATTTTAGGCCGTCATGCTGGTCAGACTTCATGACATTTCTAGGAGACACAATCTCTCAGCAAACTCTGCCTTCTGTTCCTCAATGACCCCCAAGCCTAAAGTACGAGAGTTGTGTTGTAGATGTATGCTCTGAGACTAAGCTCCCCAACTCTGCGTTTTGACTGTGGTTTTCTATAATGGTGTCTGTCTGCTGCAAAGAGATGTTTCCTTGATGGGGAGTAAAGACTACACTCACCTGTGGGTGTAAGGGCAGATGTTTAGAATGTAGTCAGGGAGTATACTGTTTTAGTGGAGTAACCATGGTAGGTTCTCTTAAGAACTGTAACTTCACTAACCTTGGGGAGTTGGATAGGTTTCCAGTACCAAGCATGAAACATCAGGATGAAAAGTTAGTTGAGGAGGAAAGGGTTTATTTGCCCTACATTTCCTAAACAGGGCAGAAACGTGAATAGTGCAGAGGTCATGGATGAGTGTGCTTGCTCAGCTTGCTTTGTTATAGAACCCAGGACATGTAGCCCAGGCATGGTACCACCCACAATGGGCTGAGCCCTCCCAAACCAATCATTAAGAAAATTCCCTGCAAGCTCGCCTGGCACCCAGTCTCATGGAGCGTTTTCCTTTCTCTCCAGTGACTACATCTTACGTCAAGTTAATATAAAAACTAGTCAGCACACAAATCAAACAACTACAGATATTAAAGGAAAAATAAAATGACTTAAAATATTTCTCCAGTATAAATCATTTATAAAAATGAAAGTGAATTCGTGTCTGAATCCTGTGGATTTTATGCTGTTTTAGCAAAGCAATAATAACCCTAACTAGAACAATTTGCACAACTGTTTTACATACCTAAGTTGTGTAAACATTTTCAGGTGAAAAGTGGTCACAGTGGAAAATATCTAGGTGTCCCTGATCCAGGGTCCTTTCCCCTGTCAATAGTTCAGGACTCATTATTTTACACAGAACATGTAGTGATGTAGTCATTACTTCTGGTACAAAATTCTTCACAGAAAAACTTTTGGCTGGTTGGGTTTTTTGTTTTGTTTTGTTTGTTTGGTTTTTTTTTTTCAATACTTTCTACTTATTTGGGGGTGGGAAACACATGTGCCATGGCATGTATGAAGGTTAGAGGATGCTTGAGGAAGTCCATTCTCTTTCATCATGTGTGTCCCGGGTATTGAATCAGGTCATCTGACTTGGTAGTGGTGCCTGTACCCACTGAGGTATCTTGAGAACAGTTTGAAGAAGCTGGAACTTTCAGAGGTGTTGGTCCATCTTGGCAAGAAGATGGCAGAGCAGAGCAACTTCAGTGAGGATCACACTGGGGATTCAAAGACATGTCCCCAGGAACCCACTTCCTCCATCCAGCCACACCTCTCGGCACCAGCAACTGGGAACATTTAAAACAAGAGCCCATTGGAGACAAACCATAGTAAGAACGTACTCTAGGGAGGAAATTGTGTTAGTTATGTTCTCATTGCTATGAATTGATGAGAGCCAGCTGAAGGAAGCAATTCTTTTGGTGACAGTGTGAAGCTACAGTCCTTCCCAGTGGAAAGGCATGGTGTCAAGAGCCTGACAGCAGGCAAGGCCACAACCTCGGAGACCCACTTCCTTCAGAGAGGTTTCTGCACCTCCTAAAGGAACCAACATTCCAAATCAGTGCCTCCAGCTGGAGACCAAGTGATCAAAGACTTGCATCAATGGAGGGACAGTTCTTATCCAAAAGCAGTTATTTCCACAGAGGGAGGCATTAACCGAGCATTGAGCTACATGGAAAATTGCAACAGAGAACAATGTGTCGTGGGATGAGCTTGGAAAGGACAGTTATGCCCATTTGTCTCTGTGACAATAGATTTACCAAGTCTGAGTAAGTTGGAAGCTGTGAGTGAGAGGGAAATAAAATTGGCCACCTCTTGGGCCACCCTACTCTAGGTGCCCAGATTCTTATCTCCTTGGCAACCAGTGCTGGACTGACGTCAGAGTTAAAAATGGAATTCAGGCTAACATTGATAGCAGAGATAAAAAACAAAAAACAAAACAAAACAAAAAACTCAGTTTCAGCCTGTGCAAGGCTCATACGAGAGCACACAGGTCATGCCCCTGTCAGAAGATCAGTGTATAGTAGGGAAAATGTGTGTAGACTCAACTAAGACACCAGGTGGAGAAGACTGCATTTGAAATGCTTCATCGTGTCTGGTTTTCAAGACCCTTTCTCCAAAAAGGCCAGTTCTCAATTGTATAAAGATGCATTTTTACAAAACTGGGGTGGGAGACTGAAGAGATGGCTCAGTGGTTAAGAGCACTGGCTACTCTTCCAGAGGTCCTGAGTTCAATTCCCTGAAACCACATGGTGGCTCACAGCCATCTGTGATAGGACTTGATTCTCTCTTCTGGTGTGCATGAAGACAAAGAACACATCTCTGTATAAAATAAATAAATAAATCTTTTAGACATTTATTTAGGAAAAATCTGGGCTGAGGATGTAGTTCAGTGGCTTGCCTAACATGCATAAAGTCCTAGGTTTTATCTTCAGCACCACATGATTAGGGTGAGTAGTACACACCTCCTGAGGCAGAAGTTCAAGGTCATCCTTGGCTCAATAAATTCAAGACCAACTTGGGTCACTTTAGATTCTGTTTCAAGAAAAAAAGGAAAGAAGGAAGAGAGGGAGAGAGGGAGGGAAGGAGGGAGGAAGGGAGGAGAAAAAAATGAAGTAAAAAGGCCAGGAATGGAGGCACATACCTTTAAATCCAGCCCTTGAGAGGCAAAGGCTAATGGATGGATCTCTGTGAGCTAAAGGCTTCCGTGATCTACATAGCATGTTCCAGAACAGCCAGGACTCCATAAAGAGATTGTGGTGGTTTGAATAAAAATGTCTTCAACAGGCTCATAGAGAATGTCATTATTAGGAGAGGTGGCCTTGTTGGAGGAAGTGTGTCACTGGGGATGGGCTTTGAGGTCTGAAATCCTCAAGCCAGGCCCAATGTCACTCTCTCTTCCTGCTGCCCACAGATGAGGATGCAGAACTCTCAACTACCTAAACAATACCATGTCTGTCTTCACACTGCCATGCTTCCTGCCATGATGATAACAGACTAACCCTGTAAACTGTAAGCCAGTTCCAATTAAATGTTTTCTTAAAAGAGTTGTTGTGGTCCTGGTGTCTCTTCATAATAGAAACCCTAAGACAGAAGTTGGTACCAGGGATTGGAGTATTGCTGATAGGTTAGACCATACGTTTGTTTGGAAGAATATGAAACACTGTGGAACTTCGAATTAGAAAAGAGATTGGACACTTTAATCGGGGTTTCTTAGGCCATACTAGTGGGAACATAGAATGCAATGATTGAACTGGGGCCCCGGGGTCTCAAGAGATTTCAGAGGAGATGAATATTAGTGTGTGGCCTAGCGCCCATTCTTGATATTTTGGCTGGCAAAGAATATTCTCATTTTTCTGCCTTTGTTAAAAAAAAATCTGTCTGAAGCTAAATTGAAGAGACCCAGGAAGCAGCAGAACCTGGTGGCCTTGGCCATGTGATTCTGGCTTTAGATCAGGAGTATAAGAAAAGGATTATAGAATCTCCTTTGGAGACTAGGGGAAACTACTCCAAAAGTCAGGTGTGTGTCAGGACTGTCCCTGGACAGAGTCCCAGAGAGACCATTGTGTGAAGCTGTGAAGCTGAAGCCTGGGTTGCCTTAGAGATGCCAGGCTCAGGTTGCAGGTCTCTTTCATTTCAGGTCATGGCTTTCACTAGTTCATCAAGAAGTAGTAGATGAGTCCCCAGGGGAAGACTCCACTCTGGCCTGGAATCTGGATGCCATTGGACAGATTTACATCTGGGAGTTAACTACTGAACGTGTCACTGGAATCCAGCTAACACATGACCTCTGCTACAAACTAAGCACCTACAAAAGAACAAGGCCAGTGGCAGAAACAAGTACAGCAGGGCACGGCATGTCCATGGTAACCTGGGGTTCTGCAGGGCATAGAATGTCCATGGTAACCTGGGGTTCTGCAGGGCATGGAATGTCCATGGTAACCTGGGGTTCTTCAGGGCACAGAATGTCCATGGTAACCTGGGGTTCTGCAGGGCATGGAATGTCCATGGTAACCTGGGGTTCTGCAGGGCACGGAATGTCCATGGTAACCTGGGGTTCTTCAGGGCACAGGATGTCCATGGTAACCTGGGGTTCTTCAGGGCACAGATGTTCATGGTAACCTGGGGTTCTGCAGGGCATGGAATGTCCATGGTAACCTGGGGTTCTTCAGGGCACAGAATGTCCATGGTAACCTGGGGTTCTGCAGGGCACAGAATGTCCATGGTAATCTGGGATGTTGTGCTATCTCCTCACTCCCTGGTAGTTCTCTTACCTGCTTTCCATTTTGGTGTTTTCTGTTTTTAAAAGCTGATGTGTATTTTCATGTGAAATGTGGGTAACAGTGTTGTGAGCTAACACTTCTGAGACGACAGATTTGATCTTTTACTGTCTGAGATGTCTGGTCTTAAAGCTAAAGAAAGGCTATGATATAAAGGTGGGTGACCAGCAGCAGTCCACAGTAAAAGGAGAATCTGCAAGCGACTGAGTGGATACCACATGAGAGCGTGCATGCATCCTCTGCCTGCAGCAATCACCTGAGGCCTAGTGTGGAGGTGCCTGCAGCAGATGAGTAACACCTAATAGCTATGCTTGGGCTTGGTGGCTCTCCAAGCTACCTCAGCCTTTAATTCAGCTTTCCAGCTCTGTCCACAGACATTAAAAAACAAATACATAGACTCAGTTCGTCTGGTAGTCTTACTTCTCTTTCTAACTAACAAATGGGTGTTCTGATTTTACAGAGTAATTGCTTTTCAAAATAAACTGTAACATTAAAAAAACTTGCAGATAAGTAAAACATTAAACACCAAAATTTAATGCAAATTTCCGCATTGTTTGCTTTTGCTCAATCTCCATTTTCATCAGCTAAGGCACGATGATGATTTGGGTTCAGCGTGGTGGCCTTTCTGACCTCGCTGGGGAAGCACAGGGCTATCTGTTTATATTTAGAGACCTACAATCACTCATGTCTCCAAGGACTCTTGGTCACTTTAGTGGAAAGTGGCACATAATGGTCACAACTGTGGCCTTTTCAGTGACCAAATCTAGGAAATACAGATCACTGGAACTTTTTTAAAATCATAAGTTCATACTGATACTTCCAATTCAAATTTAACATTAAAGAATGTGTGTGTGTGTGTGTGTGTGTGTGTGTATGTGTGTGTAAGTGCATACACATGTGGGGCCAGAGGACGAGAGTGTTTTTCCTTAGCAACCACTCTTATTTATTTTGAGGCAAGGTCTGTCTTAGTTAGGGTTTCTATTGCTGTGAAGAGACCCCATGATTGACAGCAACTCTTACAAAAGAAAGCATTTAATTGGGGCTGGCTTACAGTTCAGAGGTTTAGTCCATTATTGTCATGGTGGAGAGCATGACAGTATACTGACAGACATGGTACCTCCTCACAGATCCAAATTCACAAGGCCCCTACCATGGACTAAAATCTCAGAAAACCCTAACCCAAATAAAGCCATTTCATTCTCTTTATTTGAAGATTGTCTCAGACACACCACTATAGTGATGGGAAACTAGCTAGTACAGTATTTGTTTCTATTTCTTTTTTAGTTATTAGCTGCCCTGGCCAGCAGGGTCTTCAGCGTGGACCTAGACCTGGGAAGGAAGCAAATGCAAGGCAGGAACACAAAGGAATGGAAGGACAAGACAAATCTTTCTGTTTAAATCCTCCTAAGCTTTATTATTACAGCCAATATCTATACAAAATCTCTGCCATGCAGGTAGCTGGGAGGAAAGGGGTGGGATGTTCAAAAGAATGTGAGGGGAAGTAACAGACAGGATAAAATTGATATAAAAATCTATCTGTTATCAGTTGAGGGTCTGGAGAAAGTCACCTTACTCATCTGAGAAGGTCAGAAAAAAAAAAAAAAAAAGCCTGAAGTCATAGTTTAACTTAACAATAAGGGTGTATAGTCTCTGATATTTGGCTATCTAAAATAAAGACTGCTGGCTAGCTGCAAAAGAGCTAACTTATAAAATATGGCTAAGTTGACTTTGGCTCCCAACAATTAGCATTACCTTTTCTTTTTATTAAATATGTAAAATATTAGCAAGATGCCAAGTCTAAAGTCATGGGAGGCTATGCTGCTGCAGAAGCGCTCAGATTCTGTTTTAATTAACTCTGCCTCAATTACCATTTTTTAGCACTACATCTCTGTCTCACACAACTCTAAGGGGAGACTCACCCTGGCAGCACCACACCCCTGGCTCCACTACAATGTTGACTTAGCTGAGCCCACACATTTTCTGTGGTGCATCAGACCTGTGAGGACAGACAACTGTGGTCATATAAAAAAGGGTCTGCATTCGTCTCCTCCCCTGGAATACTGTCAGCTAAGGTTCACTAGAGATAACAGACACATCAGCCTTCCCAAACTTCCTGCTTGCAGTTTTGCTTCTTGTGTGCAGTACTTCAGTCCTAACCAGCATCAAAACTCCTCTGTCTTGTCTAATCTTCATATGCTGCCAACAACCAGAGCACATGGGCAGCTAGCTCTTCAGTTAGCCTTAACAAACTAACAAACTCTGGGCATCAACTATATGTCAAGCCCAGGGTAAATAAGACATGATCTGAGATGCCTGCAACATACAAACCCGTGGGGAAGACACAGGAACACATGGATGATGCCACTGCCAGGTTAAGCGCTGTGATTGAGACAAAAAGAGGTTAGGGAGAACAAAACGTACTAGAAACCCTCCCGAATCCAGACTCAAAGATGGCATCTTAGCTGTGCTAAGGTGGGGTAGGAAATTAGGAAACTGAGAAAAGCAGTACAAGGACAGAATGGAAATGGAAAGAGCATGGCTGGCAGGGGAAACCAGATGTTAATGAAGCATTCCAGGACTCTTAGACATTTTAATGTGTGTGGACATCCACAGCTTGGCACGGTACACATGTAATTGTTTATTATGTGTGTGCATGCATACACGCTACAAACACACATGTAGAAGTCAGGGAACAATGTGGAGCAGATCTCCCCTCTATCATGTGGAACCCAGGGATTAAGCTCATGTCAGCAGGCTTGGTAACAGGTACTGTTATCTACAGAGAAGTCTCACTGGCCCTTTTCTTTTTATTCTCTTATTTTCTGCCTCTTTCTTTTCCTCCTTTGATTCATCCCTCTGTACCTTCCTTCTTTCTGAACTCATAGGCCATTCATCTAAGGATTTAAAACAGTGAGGAGATATAATAAGAAGTGTATTTTTAGAAACATATGCTGGTGATGCAGTTTGGGGATAAAACACTTACTTAGAATAAAGCCTTGGAAACTGATCAAGAGCAAAGATTAGCAAGGCATGATGACAGACATCTTTAATCCTAGGCAGGGGCAGGAGGATCTCTGAGTTTGAGGCCTGCCTGGTCTATATAGTGATTTCCAGGCCAGCCAGGGCTATATAGTGAGACCCTCTCTCCAGAAGAAGAAATAAAGCTTGAGGAATGAAGATGGATAAGGACAAAACTACAAGGAGACTAGTGCCATAATCAAAAGTGAAATCAAAGTGTCTAAACTAGAGCCTCACTGAGGGAAGTGGGGTTGGGTGTGGGCCAGTCCCTGAGAGGCTCAAAGGAAAGAGAGCTGCAGTCTGAGACTTGGCAGGCATACAGGGACTGCAGGATGCACTCAGAATGTTTGTTTGGACAATCAAATGGGTTGTGGCACTGCTCATAACAGGAATGAGGAAGTGGCAGCAGGCTAAAGAATGAGATGCTGGGATAATAGAGTACAGCTCATGACACAATAAAGTCCTACACCTGGGATGTAGGAAGCTCTGTGTTCCTTAGCTTTGTATGTATCAGTCAGTGGAGATCAGTTACATAATGATAGCAAATAAACCCCTAATCTCAGAACCATACAGTATGAGGAACAAAGATTCTCACTCCATATAAGAGCACTGGAGACTGAGAGCAGCAAGCATGAGGCAGTTTATTTCATGACTTTTCAAAGCTGGATGCTAGCCCAGAACAGCAAGCATGAGGCCTGAGCAGGGACATTTGTCTGTCTCTTAACAAAGATGAGTGCATGGTTCATCTCTAAGTCTTACACCTTATTTATTTCAGAATTTACCATGCTCTTGTCACTTCGTTAGGTTGTTGAGAAAGCTGGACTGGGGCTGGACTGGGGCTGGACAGGGCTAAGAAAGGGATCAGCAGACTCTAGCAGGGCTCCTGTCTTTTCTGTTCACATGTAGAGGAGTCTGCACTCACTCAAGGCACTTCTGGAAATGGACTATCCTTTTTATTTCTTAGCACAGCAACAATAATGGAAATGTTTCTCAGTTATGTTTTACCTTAGCTATGGGCTAGCAGTGGCTCACCTTCATGAGTTCCTCACTTTCTGGATTAAACCATCGACCTTGACCATGGACACATTCTTCTTCAGTAGAGGGGTCAGTGGAGATAAAACATGTGATGATTCTAACAAAGTTTTGGCTTGGACGTGTTGTCCATTGATTCCTGGTTGATTGTGTTTTCTTTCTTTCCTTTTAATTTTTTTGTTTTGGTCAAAGCAAGCAATATGCTTCCATCTGATGCCCATGGACTAAGCACAGCTTGTTTACAGGAACTCTGAACCCTTTTCAAGCACGACGGGACCCACTGTGGCTTGCCACTCCTGTAGATGTGCATGCTCTCCATCAGCTTCTGGTTCATCTTTATGTAGGAACTGGGTTTTGTAGAGCAAAATCATGACTTTTCCCCCTCAGCCTTTCAAGTCTTCCTTAATGTTACTTTTGACTCTGGATATTATGCCAAGCAGCTCTGAAAGTTTTTCTTAACATTTTGAGGACTTCTCACTCAGGCTTGCCTTCATGATTTAACATATTTTATTTGATCAAAGCAGTCGATTTAATCTCTCAGTCAGTTTAAAACTCGCTACTACAGCTCTCAGGAAGACTCAGGTTCAGACTTGTGCAAATGTAGAAACTGAGGGCAAGAGGATCCGGAGTTCAAGATCATTCTTGAATAGGCCAGCCTGAGCTACATGTACCAAAAGAAATTCCCCCATTATAAAGGCACAGACCTATGAAAGGGAAAATACTAGAAAGTTCCAAGTTTGGTCTCTGCTTAACCCCAAATTTATTGTCCTGTAATATATCATTCAGTGTAACCATATGGTCTGAGGGCTGGCCCTGGATAATCCAGCACATTCCCAATAATGTTAAATATAAGGGTCTAAGAATAGAAATAAGCAGACCAAATCCAAAACAAAACAAAATAAAATGCTCTTCATTTACCAATAGTGAGCAAAGGCCTACTGTCTTAGCTAGGGTGTTAGACACCATGACCATGGTAACTCTTCTAAAGAAAAACATTGAATTGGAAGGAGGGGTTACAATACAGAGGTTCAGTCCATTATCATCATGGCATGACATGGCGACGTACAAGCAGATGTGCTAGAGAAGGAGCTGTAAGTGGAAACGGGACTAGATCTTGATCATGTAGGCAACAGGATGTGAACTGTCTCATTGGGCTTGGCTTAAACATGAGACCTTAAAGCCCACCTCTACAGTGATGTACTTCCTACAACTAGACCACACCTACACCAACAAAGTCACCCCTCCTAATAATGGCACTCTTGCTGGGGCCATTTTCTTTCAAACCACCACACCCACCAAGCCTGAGCATAGCAAGGCACTTTATTAACAATAAAGCCACTGACATGTCAACCCTCATGAAGAACTGGGTAATTAAATGAACTAGCAACCTGATAACAGAAAATGATTCCTAGAATTTTGTTATGAATGTTACTGATGTATAAAAATCAATTTAAAACCCCTTATACTCACATATTCATCACACCTGCTCTGTTGAACATTGTGTATTGTCTGCTTTATCACATGTCTTCATATGCTTAGCTTTCTATCCACACAGCAATCCCTTTTTATTTTATTTTAGACAGGGTGTCATGTGTCCCAGGCTCAGGCTAGCTTTAAACTTCCTATGTAGCAGAGGATGGCTTGTACTTTCCATCTTTCTGTCCCCACCTTCTGAGTGCTAGGACAACGGGTGTGTACCATCATACTTGGTAACCTAGGGCTTAATGTGAGCTAGGTAAGTACCCACCTAAGTGAGCTCCATCCTTTATTTTTATTCTGTGTGTAGGTGTTTTACCTGCTTATGTACCTGTGCACCATATGTGTGCAGTACCTGTAGGCACCAAAAGAGGGCATTGGATCCCCTGACTGGTGGATGTGAGCCACCATGTGGGTGCTAGAAATTGGACCAAGCTCATCTAGAAGAACAGTCAGTGTTCTTAACTGCTGAACCATCTCTCCAGCTCCCTGTTTTATTTTTTTATATGGTAAAGTTGCTGAGCCAGGAAGATAGCTCAGCCAGTGAGATAACTCAGCAAGTAAATGCACATGTTCCCCACCCGATGACCTGAACCCAAGGAGAGACCTCTCAAAAGTTGTCATTGCAAATTGTCCTCTGACTGCCATAAACATGCTGAGATGCACACACATAAATAAATAGATGACCTGAACTCAAGGAGAGACCTCTCAAAAGTTGTCATTGCAAATTGTCCTCCGACTGCCATAAACATGCTGAGATGCACACATATAAATAAATTAATAAGTGTAATAAACATCTTTTGGGTTTAGGAATCCTTGCGTTGGGGCTGGAGAAATGGCTCAGAGGTTAAGCCCATTGATTGTTTTTCCAGAGGTCCTGAGTTCAATTCCCACAACCATTTATGATGATACCTGGTGCCCTGTTCTGTATAATGTATAATAAATAAATCTTAAAAATAAAAGAATCCTTGCTTTGTTATTTCAAATATTATAAAAATATCAACATTGTAAATTATATTCTTTTGAGATAAGGCACTAATTAGACCTCTTTATTTAAAATATTCTACCACCAAAATTTTAATTTTGTTATTCTACTAACTTTGTATTTGATTTTTTAAAATATACTTTGTTTTATTCTTGAGAATTTAGACATGTGTTTTGATTGTGTTCACCCTCAATTCTCCTGGATCTACCCTCACCTCTCTTCTTGCCCTCCAACTTCCTGTCTTCTTTTTAAAAGATTTTTTTTTTTTGAGACAGGGCTTCTCTGTGTAGCCCTGGCTGTCATGGAACTGTCTCTGTAGATCCAGATGACTTCCGAATAAGAGATCTGCCTGCCTCTGCCCCCTGAGTGCTAGGATTCAAGGCATGCACCACCACTCCCTGGCATTTTTTATGACTTATTTTTTTTTTTTAAACTTTATTTATTTATTATTTATTTATTTATTTGCCTTGGTGTTTGCCTGGAACTGGAACTACAGACAGTTGTTAGCTGCCATGTGGGTGCTGGGAATCGAACCCGGGTCCTCTGGAAGAGCAGACAGTGCTCTTAACCGCTGAGCCATCTCTCCAGCTCCATTTATGACTTATTTTTAAGTATGTGTATTTGGGTAGTGATGTGGCATATGCCACCTCATCAGATGACTTCACTGAAGTTCAGAGTCTTTTCAAATGCAGAATTTCAAAGGCCACACTGAAGGCTACCATCACTCAGTTATCACTATGTTCATTCAATAAATGTGCTAGTAAACTTGTAGTCAAAAGTTTCTCTGTCCCACCCTGGCATTTAGTCCCAAATAATCACACAAGGGCTTTTATTAATTATAGACTATATGGCCTATGGCTCAAGCTTATTACTTGCTAACTCTTACTCTTAATGTTACCCATGATTCTTATGCATATTTAGCCACATATGTTGGTACCTTTTCTCATAACAGCATTCTCTTCCTTCCTCTGGGTCTTTTTCAGTCATAGCAGTGCTTAGTTTGATGTAGGCAGTGGAGCGAGGGGGGGGAGGGGCAGGGGGTGAGGGGAAGCGTAGAACCCAGAAGCAGGTGAGGCTGACTCAACACTTGGGTGTGGGTCACAGACAGACTCAATGAGTGTTCATGCCACTGCTTTAGACATGGCCAGGTTCCAGGTTTGAGGAATACTGTTTCTTCTTGGATTTTGAAGTGTGAGATGCAGAAGCAGCTCAGGACCCAGAGGGTTGTATTGGGCAGTGCAGTAGCTGACACTGTAGGTATCTCAGTGCCATGCTCAGGCCTGGTATGTGTTGTGGAATATTATTGTAAGCAGCCAAAGGTGTTATATTTGTTTATGCAGAAAAATATTGCTTTAACTGTATGAAGGTGTGTTATATTTGTGCTGCATTTGCTTAATTATGTAAATATGTGTTACATTTGTTTCACCTTGCCTATTCAAGGCACCTGATTGTCTAATAAAGAGTTAAATAGTCAATAGCTAGCAGAGAAAGGATAGGTAGCAAGCTGGTGGGCAGAGAGAATAAATAGGAGAAATCTAGACTCAAGAGAGAAGAAAGGAGAAAATGAGGGAGATGTCTGGGACCAGAAGCCAGGCAGATGTCAATCCAGCCAGTCATAGAGACAGGAAAGTAAGATATACAAAAGAAAACAGTCCCAAGGCAAAGAGTAGATAAAGAGAAACAGGTTCAGTAATAAGAGCTAGCAATAAAAAGCTAGCCAGGCTGAGCATTCCTAACTTATAAGTCTCTATGTCATGATTTTGGAGCTGGTTGGTGGCCCAAAAGAAAAAAAGCCCAGGATGGGCCATCTTCTGTAAAAGAACTGGAATAATACTGACCTGTACTTTTTTTTTTTTTTTTGACTAGCCTCCATTTTTGCAGGTTTGTGGCCCTTCCCTCTTCATTCAGCCATTATTTTGTTGTTTCTATAAAGGAATAAGTGTGGAAACCCCTGGTCCTCAGTCATCCTATTTTTTCCATGCTCAAGTTTGCAATATACCTTGAGACCAAATAAGGGTTGATAACTATGTACTGGCCAACATAACACCAGCCTCCTCAGGGACAATCTCTATTAAATAAACCAACATCCAAAGAGCTGGAGAGATGTCCCACCAGTTAAGGTATCTGCTGCTTTTGCTGAGAAGAGTTCAGTTCAGTTCCCTGTATTGGAGTCCAGTGGCTCACAAGCACCTGCCGCTCTAGTCCCAGAGGATCCTCATGCTTCTGCTAACACATGCACATACCCACTCACACAAACACATGTAAATGAAATAAAATAACTCTTTTTAAAAATCAGCCAAGTGCACCTTTCTGCCCCTGTTCTTCCTGACTGTTTAGTGCTTGTCTAACCAAAAAGCGTCCATTATCCTGAAGTCTGGCCCTTTAGTGCTCTCAAGAAAGAAATGTAGCTGTCATGATCTCATGAGTCTGCTATTCGGGGCCATCCTGGAGTTATAGCAGAGCCATAATGACCCTCTGCTTCCTGAGTTGACCACTCCCCACTCTCGCTTCTTGCACCCCCGTCACAGACTTCCCTAACACGGTGCTATGACTTTTGTGTTTTAGTAGATGCTCCATGTTTGATGGTATCTGTGACCAGATTCCAGTCTGCTAATGCTAGGTTGGCTCTTTGTTCTCTCATGAATTCTGACAGTTTTTAGTTTTCTCTCCTTTTGAATAGATTGAAAGCTCTTTGAACATACAGATCTTTTGCATTTGTCTTTATAGAATTTTGTTCAATTCTTTTTTGTTTCACTTAAAAAAAAAAAAGATGACTTTCTAAAAACAATGGTGTTTTGCCTGTGTGTTTTTTTCTGTGTCAGATTTCCAGAAATTGGAGGTCCAGACAATAACTCCATGTGGTTGCTGAGAACTGAACCAGGATCCTCTAGAAGAAGAGCCAGTGAACCTCTGAGCCATTTCTCCAGCCCTTTTTATTTTTATTTTTTTAACTTCATTTACTTCATTGTTTAAATTTTTTATTATAATTTTCTGCTTTGGCTTCATTTGTGCTTGGGGTTCCTCATGTGTCCTAGGTTAGATTTATACTCAATACATAGACAAAGACAACCTTGAACTTCTGATCCTCTTACCTCTACTTCCCAAGGGCTGGGACACGAGTGTATGCCACCACACTTGGTTTATGCTGTCCTGGTGATCAAGCCCAGGTCTTCATCCATGCTAGGCAGGCACTGTACTACCTGAGCCACATCCCCAGCCCTCATTTCTTTTCTTCCTGGACATGTCTCCCTGGTTTTTAAAAAATGTTGTTTTAAGAATGTGTACCCTTACTTCTTAGCACATTTTTTGTAACAGCTGTTGTAAAGATTTTACAAGTTAATGCTAATGTATGTGTCATTTTGGTGTTGGCATTTGTTGAATGCCTTTTTCTACAAGAGTTGAGATTTTGCTTGTGATTCCAATGCTGTTATTTTGGATTATGCTTTGACATTTTGTTATAAGACTATGGGCTATTTTGAAATCCTATGAAGAGTGTTGAGTATTTTTCTTTGAGTAGTGTGTTAGTCAGGGTTCTCTAAAGAAACAAAATTGATAAAATGAATTAAATAGATTATATTTATATGTGTGTTTAGTTTATGTGTGTGTATTAGTTACTTTTCTATTGCTATAAGAGACACCATGACCAAGCCAATTTATAGAAGAAAGAGTTTATCTTTCTTACAATTCAGCTCCAGAGGTTACAGTTCATGACCATCACAGTGGCAAAAAACAGGCAGGCTAGAGCAATAGCTGAGAACTTACATCTGATCCACACAGGAGAGAGAGAGAGAGAGAGAGAGAGAGAGAGAGAGAGAGAGAGATCCAATAAAGTCTTATCTCCTAATTCTTCCCAAACAGTCCTGCCAACTAGAGACTTAATATTCAAACTTATGAGTCTATGGAGGTTGTCATTCTCATTTAAACTATGTATATACACACACATACACAGAGAGAGAGAATTTACAGGCTATGATCAGGATAGTGCTACAATGCTTATCTCCCAATGGAAAGGCCAAGGATCCAGTAGCTGTTCAGTCTACAAGACTAGATGTGTTAGCAGTCCCTATCTGGTTCTGGGTACCAGGGAATTCCTTGAGAGCTGTTACACTCTTTAGTCTGCACTGGAATTCTAAAGGAGGATGTTCTAATACTAGTAACCTTACCTGCAGGGTAAATGAATTCACCAGTGAGAGTGATGGCCAGCAGACAAAAAGCAAAAACTTTCTTCTTCTATGTTCTTTTATGACAGCTGCCATCAGAAGGTGTGACCCAGACTTAAGGTGGGTCTTCCTACCTCAAAGGATCCAGTGAAGAAAATTTTGCACAAGCAATCCTAGATCTTGGTTTTAATTGATTTCACAAATAATCAAACTGACAACTGGGACTGGCCATCAAAACAGACAATTGACCTCACTGGATTCAGGATGCAAGTTTTGATCATGTGGCTAGCAGGTATCAGAGGAGGAAAAATATAGTGGTGACTACCAGACATGTGGCTGTTTCCTGTGGATCGAAACACTCCTGTTAAAGAGAACAGGTCATCTCTCCAGACCTACAAAGTCACAAGAAACTCAGAAGACTCAGGAGACTGAAAAAACTTACAAGCCCCTCTCTCTCTATTTTCTTGAGGTCATATAAGCATTAAACATCTGCTTGGGGGAAAGAGATGTTCAAAGTGGAGTCTATAGTGGGATTATGGTATGCTGTAAATATTTTGTCCTGTCTACTGGTTTAATAAAAATGCTGATTGGCCAAAAGCAGACAGGAAGTGTGGGCGGGGCTACTAGACTAAGAAAACTCAGGAACATCTCAGAGCAGACACAGATGCCATAGAGTCACCAGAACTGCCAGGAGATGCAGAGGAAATGCTGCTGAGAAAAGGTACTGAGCTGCATGGCTAAACAGAATAAGAAAGATGGGTTAGTTGAAGACTGAAGAGCTAGCAAGTTATATGCCTGAGCCGTAGGCCAATAAGCAAGAAATTCATATAAGCATTTGTGTGATTCTGTGGGACTGTGTGTGTTTCTACCAGACTGCTAGACTGCTGGTCAAACCTCTGGTCTAGACTGGAAAGTCCGGGGTCAAGAGGAACCACTTGCTAGTTATGCATAGAATTTAAGGGACTCAACCTTTGTGAGATGCTGTGCACTAAGAGTTGGGCTCTGTGCTGAGCCTTCTCTGTTACTGTAAGCAAGCCCTCACCCACCATTCCTGTAGGCTCCCAGCTGGCTTGGTTCACAAAGCTGCTCTGGGGTGCAGTTGTTTCTCTGTCTGTTTTTGCCTTCTTTCTGGTCTGGATAGAAAGACTCCTTGGGAAAAGCCACACAACAAATGGTGATATAAATTCAGATCTTCATCCTCTGCTAACATTCAGAGCCCCAAATGAGCTGCTTGGTGGATTCCATCTAGGTTTTAGAGTTCTACTGAGAAGGTAAAACATGTTGAATGGTGCTTTTTTCACATACTCAAGATGGAAATTTACTAACCTGTGTTTTCAATGTATACCTTCTATAAGAAATAATATCAAAGGAGGTGAGTGTCTAATAAGATCTGTGTAAGAATCCTGATCCATAGGTTCAAAATGCCCCAGCAAAACAGTTGCAAATATGAAAGGGATATAGTCCTGTGGATCAGGCAGCCCTAGATCAGAACCCACATTTCATTAAATGAAAAATGGATCGGGTTGACATTATGTTCTCTTAAAGAATGATATGTGCAAGTTCACATGCAAACTCATATGTAAATTTCCCATCATATATACCTTAGAAGATAAACGTCCATTCTACCTCCTTTCAGAAACCACTATGAGGAAAAGGTCACCTGCAGAAATAGAATTCTTTCATTAGTCTTATGATGAGAATTATTTAACTTGTTTTCTCTTTACATTTTGGTTGCCAGGAAACTCTTGCCTAAAGAAAAAAATCAATATATTTAACTGTTGACTTGATAATTTATGCATTTTCTTTCATACAATGTTTTCATAACCTAGGTTAACATTGTACTTAACTATGTGACCCAGGTTGGCCTTGAAATTTCAATTCTCCTGCCTTTGCCTCCCAGGTGCTAGAACTTTAGACATTTGCCAACATACATGGCTTTATTTTTCATTAAATGCTTATTACATTTGTTTACTTCTGTTGTTATGGTGAGGATGGGTATGTCACAGTGCCTATGGAGTTCAGAGGGCAACTTTTGGAAGGAGTCTTCAGTTTCTGCCTCAGTTCCCTTAGAGATAGGCTGTAAACTGTGAGATGAAATAAGCCCTCTGCAGTCAGATTTTCCTTTGGTTCACTAGCCCATAAATAACAACATGAGGATTTATTATTAATTATGAAAGCTCATCCCACTAACAAGTGGGAAATCTTGTGCCACTAACATCTACATTCTGTTGTGTGGTCCATTACCTCATCTCTCTGTACTGCTCATGCTGCTTCCTCTGAGTCTAGCTGGTGACTCCACCCACTTCTTCCCAGAGTTCTCTCTCTGACTGGAAGTTCTGCCTATTCCTCCTGTCTAGCTATTGACTATTCAGCTATTTATTACACCAATCACAGCAATACATTTTTACACAATATACAAAAATCCCTCAACACCCTTCTTTTTTCAATTTACCACTGGCCATAAATCTTTATCATTGCCCCAGAAAAGCAAACTAGGCCAACAGATTAAGCACTTATTAATACTATCATAGTAAAAAGGTACAGAAAAGGCCAGGCATCATGGTGCACTTGGGTAGAAGCAATTTCTGTTGTACCATATGGGTCTTGGGGATCAAACTCGAGTAATCAGACCTAGCAGCAAGCACCTTACCTGCTGAACCATCTTGTTGGCCCTCCGTTTTAGTTTTGCATGACTTTTACAGTAAAATGTTTTAAACTTTTGGACATAGATAGAACACAGCCACTAAAAGGTTATTTGCATATATTTTATTTGTTTGTTTGTTTGTTTTCAAGACAGGGTATCTCTATGCAGCCCTGATTGTAGAACAGACTGACCCTGCCTCTGCCTCTCAAGTCCTGGGATTAACTGCATGCATCATCATTCCCAATTTATACTGTACCTTTTAATTGAAATAGTGTTAACCAAGGAAAGTCCGAAGAGGAACTTTGGAAGCAGAGGCTGAGGAGGATTGCTGCTTGCCGGCTTGCTCTCTGTGGCTGCCTATACTTTCTTTTTTTATACAACCCTGTAGCACCTACTCAGGGGTGACACTGTCTATGGTGGACTGAGCCCTCTTATACCACACATTACACAGGAAAATTTTCCCACAGACTTGCCTACAGACAATCTAAAGAATTAATCTTAAGGAAAAAAAAGTTACTATAACCAAACAGCACATTTGTTTTTATTAAAATTTGTCTGCTTTTTTCTGATAAATCTTTTCAAATTAAAGTGAAAACATATTTTTCAGAATCATACTTTCATATCTGCATTGCTCTTCTATGGCTCATTGAAAAGCAATATTGGGTGCTTATGTTTATGTGGGATGTCTTTCTGTCTGCTGTGAATTAACATCGGATAATAAAGGAACTGTTTTGGCCTCTGGCAAAGCAACTTATAGGCAGGTAGGAAATCCAAGCATGGATAAAGGAGGAGGGGGGAGTCTGACAGAGATGCTGCAAGCTGCTGCCTAGAGAACAAGATGTAATGAGACACAGGTATAGCCACTAGCCACGTGGCAAGACAGAGATTAATAGAAATGGGTTGAGTTTTAAGAGCTAACTGATAATGAGCCTAAGCCATAAGCCAAATAGTTTGTAATTAATATAAGTGTTTGTGTGGTGTGGTTATTTGGGGCTAAGCAGCTGTGGAACTGTAGGTCCAGACCTTGGGTCTAGGCCAGGCCTGAAACTTCTGACTACATGTTTATGTTACTAAAGATTTCTTTAACAAAGCAGGTTGAAATATTAAGACTGTGGTTGTGTGATCTTCCTTCAGGCTGTTGGCATCATCGTCATAATCAACAGTTGCCTTTCTTTGTTAAACACTGAAGAAACTGGCCTATTACATATTCTGTATTTTGCTTTCCAAGTCTGAAGACATTCATAGTGGGCACATGTTGCATTAAGTGACTGGTATTTAAAATAGCTTTGGTTAGATTTTGAAATAATGAGGTGTCTCATGCTTGGATGAAAGCTTTTTCTGTCTTTCAGATTTTCCTTAGAAAGAGCCATTTTTAAATAGATGTGTTTTCTAACCACAGGTCCAAATTCTCCAGCTTGATTTTTGCCAAGATGTTTCTAAATGAGCTTCATGGTTATTTACACTGTCTCCTCCTCCTCCTCCCCTCACCTTCTTCATTTGAAAGCACAAGCTTACCTTTCATAGTGTAAGACAACTCCTTATTTATGGATTGAAATGTCTTGGCCTTTCCCTAGTGATCCGGCCTGGGGTGCTGCAACATTTGTTCCAGTCTGTGCTCCTTGAATCAAAGGCAACACCTGATGCTTTCAAGAAAGGACAATTGGAATCAACTGCTCAGATAATCTACTCTGGGGCTCCTCTGTGTTTATACTTTGTCACACCAAATGAAAGAGGATCAAAATCTGCCCTGTATCACTGAAAACTCTTTTGGAAATTTAAATAAAATCTCTGGCTGCTGGAGGCTGACTGCAAAACATTAGGCTTGGGGTGTTTCAATGTATATGTTTGTCAGAAAGATACATCATGAGTCTTCAATGTTATAGGCAGGGGTGTAACATTCACGAAGCCCTGGGTTCAATATGCAATGCATCTTAAACTAAATATGATGTCACCTCTTGGCACTTAGAGGCAGTGTGTGGGTGTATGTGTGTGTGTGTGTGTGTGTGTGTGTGTGTACGCATATATGTGTGTATGTCAGAAGTTCAAGGTCATCCTCAGCTCTATAGTAATTTTGAGATTAACCTCCCTGGGCTACAGGAGACCCTGTGTCCAAAAAAAAAAAAAAAAGTAAAGAAAAATTGAAAAGGAAAAAAGTCTTCTAAACTTAATAACAACAGCAGGGAATTGGAAAGACTAGATCAAGAATTCTGGATGTTGAGGCTGGAGGGATGGCTCAGCAGTTAAGAGCACTGACTGCTCTTCCAGAGGACTGGTGTTCAATACCCAGCACCTACATGGCAGCTCACAACTGTCTGTAGTTCCAGTTTCAGGCAATTCCAAGGCAAATAAATAAAAAGTTTTTTGTTTTTTTTTTTTTTAAAGAATTCTGGATGTTACAATTTTAAGGTGAAAAAGCAATCTCACAGTTTTTTAATGGTCATTAAAGAGAGGAGAAATTGACTCTTTGTTCAGAGAAGGCTGTGCCTACAACTTGATGCAGATGGAGATCCTGGGTTGCTTACAGCTTGCTGGGTATAGTGTTTGGAAAGAGGTATGTACAAAAATCATGTGGGTATAGTTTTGTCTTAGTTATCTTTCTATTGTGGAAAGACCATGACCAAGGGAACTTATAAAATGGAGCATTAAGTGGGGACTTGCTTAGCTTTAGAGGTGAGTCCATAACCATCCCAGTGTGGCAACAGGTAGGCAGATACGGCACTGACACAGTAGTGGAGAGCTATGAGTGGAGAGCAAACCACCAGGCAGAGACTGAAAGAGCTAACTGTATGTGGGGTTACATAATTCATGCACACCTGTGGTGAGACTGTTCTCTGTAAATAAAGGAGCTGTTTTGGCCTATATGGAGCATGTGGTGCAGGAATCAGAGAAAAAACAGTTAGAAGGAGGGTGGAGTCAGTCAGCCTCCATCTGACCCCCGAGGAAGAACCCTGTAAGGAATCCAGGTGAGCCACGGGCTGGGCCACATGGCTGATAGATTACTAGAAATGGGTTGAATTAAGATGAAAGAGCTAGCGTGTTTCCCTGGACTGACCCTTCAAACCCCAGTCCAACTATAGGAACACCTGACTCACTCTTGAGGGAGGGGGGAAAGAACTGGATTTGGCCAGAAGTGGAGACTGATGTAAGCATTATTGGGTCAGTGGGACCATAGGACTGTCTGCTCCCTGCCCAGGGAGGGGATGGGCAGTTGCAGAGAAGAAAAATGACCAGATGTGTTGAGAGGGGGAAGAGACCTTGAATAAGGATATATAGGGAAAGCTGAACACAAAGAAAATATATGTGTAGCAATCTTATTTGTATTTCTACCCTTGATAAGCCATGCTTATGATTCTTATCCTCTGTATAGTTATTGTTAACTCTTCTGCACTTTAAATTCTTTTTACTGGTTTTTTTTTTTTTTTTTTTTTTTAAATAAAAAAAAAAAAAAAAAAAAAAAAAAAAAAAAAAAAAAAAAAAAAAAAAAAAAAAAAAAAAAAAAAAAAAAAAAAAAAAAAAAAAAAAAAAAAAAAAAGATGAAAGAGCTAGCTAGTAATGTGCCTGAGACATGGGCCAAACAGTATGAGGTTAATACTGAGTCATTTCATATGGGATAAAAGCCACTGTGGGCAAGGTCCAAACTTCTGGCCCAAACGGGCCTGAAAATCTTCCACAACACACACCTCTAATCCTTCCCAAACAGTTCCACCAACTGGGGACCAAACAGTCAAACATGAACCTATGGAGTCATTTTCTTCCAAACCACCACAAGGTTTCAGGCTGCTAAGTGCATTACTGGGCATTTTGCCTTGTCTGGTGTTAGTGAGTAATCCGAGAAGAAAAGTGTGTACATTACCTACCCCAAATGGAGCCCAGGTTGTTAGTTCTTCCCTATACCTTTCTGCATCCAGAGTACCTGAAAATTGGGTAAAGAATTGTTACGCGCAGCCTCACCAGCAAGGAACACGCAACACCGGATCCTTCTCTTTGCAGTTTATTCGGGCCTTTATTTATCTTCTTGTCTCTCACTCACTCACTCTCACTCTTACTCTCAGACATATGACAAACGATCACTCTCTCACAAACGACCCCGGGGGGAAGTCTGCTCGTGGCTAAATACCCTCTGGTCCTCCAATCCCGGTAAGCCACGTGGACATCGCCCATAGGTCCTAGGACGCGGAAGCAAGCCACCATCCTTGCCTACAGCCAATAAGGAGTTGTTTACTCCCGAGAGCACTCACCATCCCATCAGGAAGGTGGAAGGCGGAAACCAGCGCCACCTTTAGGGCGTGGTACAACGCAGCTCCCTACAAAGAATCAGCAAGAAGAAGATAAATGATGAACTGTAGAATTTGAGAAATTGTTTCATTTATGAATATTTTCTTGTAACAAATTTTATTTCCTTAAACATCTGTATTGTTGGTCCTTTGGCAGGGTCTCACATAACTCAGGTTGGCCTTGAACTTGATGTATAGTTGAGGATGACCTTGCTCCTGTGCTTGTTTTTGCTTTTTACTCCCTCTAGGATTACAGGTATATGCCATCTCATTTAGCAGCTTGGCTTCTTTACCGAGCATCTTGTCTCTGTGAACTCGCAGGTGAAGCAGATTTCTCTCTGTAGTTGATAATAGCATCTGATAGCAGGCGGGAATATGCATGCTGTGATGTATGATCATACAAGAGACATATTTGTACAGAATATTTTATCACACTGTGTGAAGATATGTTGGTGTTTTACCTTGCCTGCCCTAAGGCACCTGATTGGTTTAATAAAGAGCTCAATGGTCGATATCTAGGCAGGGGAGATAACATGGCACTTCAAGGCAGACTTAGGAACTCTGGGAAGAAGAAAAGTGGATTCACCAGTAAGACACATAGGAACCTGGAAGAACAGAATGGAGGAGCCAGAAAGAGCCATCGGGAATATAGATTAATAGAAACAGGTTACTTTAATTTATGAGTCTAAGCTAAGGGCAAGCATTTGTAATTAATAAGAAGTATATATGTCATTATTTGGGAGCTGTCAGGCCAAAGATCTGTTATACAAATTATTTCCCATAGACCCTAGAGGAAGACAGAATTCTAGAAATCGCATAAATTGGTTCAGAAAGGATAACTTCTGTATGCATAGAGAGTATGAGAGATGGTACATGAAATGTGTTTGAAGCTACCCACCCATACTGTATAGAGCATCTGTACTCAGCTTCCAGATGTATCCAACACCTTTCCTCAAACCCTTCCCCTGGAGATGCATTCCTTCATAAAATGAAAAACTGGTCTACTTAATTCATAGGATGCCTTGTGTTTTGCAGATTTTGTGAGTCTGTGATTTGAGATGGTACAACTGAGGACTGTTGTGTGATATTTTGATCATGTTCTGACAAATAAAGCTTGCTTGGAGTCAGAGGGTGGAGCTAGGCAGTAGTCAACCAAAATTAACCACAGAGGTTTTGAAAGAATGGGGACATTTCAGGCTCTTACCCCAATATCTGACCCTTGAAATTTTTTTTAGTAAAGGATAATTAGAGTAACACTTCATTTGGCATCCAATTTGTGAGGCACAAAAACATGAGATAGCCATGTGCCCCTGGTTTTGCAGTTGCTGCAGGCAGGACCACCGGAGTCCACAAGCTTCCTTACCATAAGCCCTCTGAGTAAGTCTGGGATTTCCTGTTAAGACTTCTCTAAGACTGTCTCCATAGGGCCCAAACTCTACAGGTGCCTGGGCTCCAATACCATTGGCATTCCCAGGCCACTGACAGCCAGCTCTGCCTTCATGCAGCTCTGTGAGCTCACGTCCCACCTGTTACACATGCAGAAGTATGTTCCTTGTGTCTGCCTTTCAGACGGCTGGCTGCTTGGCTTCTTTTCCCATGGGTTGGGGACTTCCTCTGGATTCCCTCTTCAGGCTACTGGCACGCTAGGTTAGCTGCCACCATACAAGCTCTGCCTTTTAGTATCCTTGTAACTGCCACCTACTCCCAGCTCATAACTACATGCAAGCAACCTCAGCTGTCCTCAGCCAGCCTGTGCGCTGCCTATGTTCTTCACACAGGCTTACAATGCAGCTTCAGCCAGCCTCACACTTCACTGTCATCATCAGCTGAATTGGTCAGACAGTGGGAGTTTTTTAAAAAGGGAGTAAGATTTTTTTAAATATTTTTTTTGTTTTATGTGAATTGGTGTTTTGCCTGCATGTATAACTGTGTAAGGGTGTCAGATCTTGGAATTACAGACAGTTGTTAGCAGCCATGTGGATGCTGGGAATTGAACTTAGGTCCTCCAGAAGAACAGTCAGTGCTCTTAACTGCTGAGCCATCTCTCCAGCCCAGGTAATGAGATTTTTAAAAGATATAGAGAAAGAGAGAGAGAGAGACAGAGACAGAGAGAAGAGGTTAAATAGCTTTTTCCCCTTCATTGTAGTTAGAAATATCTTGGCCTGTCTCACAGTCATTTAGTCCCAAATAAACATACAAAAGCTTATATTAATTACAAGCTGTATGGCTCAGCTTAGGCATATTACTTACTAACTCTTTTAAACTAACCCATGATTAGCCAAGTGGCTTAGTATGTTTTCTCAGAGGATTTTCATCTTATTTCCTCTGTGTCTGCTGCCATCTCTGCTCTGCTCTTCTTCTTTTCAGAGTTTTCTTAGTCTGGGAGCCCTGCCCACACTTCCTGCCTGTCTTCTGGCCAATCAGCATTTTATTAAACAAGTAGGAGGAACAAATATTTACAATCTACAAGAGCAAAATCTCACAGCACCTCATTAAAAATAGAAAACATTATGATGCACGGAGTAAGGTCTCTCTCTGTAGGGTTCTTTGAAAATGAGATTAGCTGGGATTGACAAATGTTAATTATCAATTTGGTAATTCTTATTTTATTTCTAAAAAATGTTGTTTGATATCAGTGCCAAATACAAAAAAAATTAACTGATAAGATAAAATCCTCAGGAAGACAGACTAATGAAACTAAGAAAAGTATCCACACAGAGGTGTTTAGTGTAGAAGTTATCACACCCTTGCTTTGTGAAGCTGAAGAGCAGTGCCCAAGGTTGTTAGAAAACCAACCTTAATCTATGCAGTTACCATTCAAGAATGATCACCAGATGATAGGCACCCTCAAGGCTATGGAGAAGTTAAGTGGGATCCTGAAGGAATAGTAGATTTTAAGAAATTCAAGGAAGCAGTAGTTTTTATGCTATGCATTTATCTTTTGTGAAGCAGATGTAAAATTTATGCTCCACACAGACAGGAATTATTCCCCAAGACTGTTACATCAGTATTAAAATATGGTCCTCAATTACTGTGGAACACTTGGTGAAAGATGATGCTAAAGACATTGAACAGCAAAGTATGGTTAGAGGTTATGAGATTTCTCAAGATCAAATCCTTGGTAAGGTACATTATGCTGATATGGAAAAACAGATTACAATTGATGATCACTCCTTGTCCCTATGCTCTACAGCAGCTTTAAATGCTTGGGACAAGATTCAAGGATCAGAAAATAGGACTGAGCCATTTCTGAAAATTATACAAGACTCAAAAGAAGATGAATTTTTACAAAGATCAACTTCACCTATAAATGAAACGTTATCAGGTACAGAAATTACATAATTTTTAATTTAATCTTTGGCTTTTTAAAATGCTAATTCATAATGCAAAAGGTCTAATTGTAGTAAACAAGGTCACCTAAAAAGGGATTGTTTTTTTCTAGGAATAATCCAAACAGAAGTCTTTCTGCAATCTAGACTATGCAGAAAGGTACAGCAAAGGCTGACCAGTGAATACATATCAACAAGAGACAAAGTAACAGCCTGCCATTAGGAAATGAATGCCTTGGGAAGACCTCTTACAGTCCTCCATATCAAATCTGGTCAGTTGTTTCCTGTCACCATGGGGGAAACTCCTCCTCAGAGCAATTAAAAGATCTAATACCTATTGTAAAATCTTATTCTGCTCTGGATGATAGAACAGCTTTAGAAGATAAAACAAAAATTTCAGAAAAAAATAATAAAGCAAATATTTTGGCAAACTTCTATAAATAATCTAAGACCAAAATTAAAATTACCAATAAATGACATTGTAATTGAGGGTCTTGTAACAACAAAAATTGCACCAGAATCATGGCAACCAAATTGACCTCTTCAGGAGGTAAATGTTCAATTTTTAGGGATTGGAACTTTATCTTAGGTAAAACAAAATGTGAGATGGGTCAACTGTATAGGGCCAGAAGGACAAAAAGGAAAATTAAAGTCATATGTAGCTAATGTATCAATGAATTTATAGGGAGGTTATTTGTTACAGCAATGGAATACCCAGATTAACATTCTTCCAATCTCAAAAAGAAACCACAAACTAATGTATGTTTCTTGGGAAAATATTAAAATATATTATAAAGAATAATAACCAACCATTTAGGTTGTATATAACAGGGTACAACAGCTGCTGATCTTTCAGAGGTACCAACAGTTTAAAAGGGTTAGCTGGCAGACCTGTCTGTATAAAACAATGGTTGTTGACATCAGAAAAATTATAGGCCCTAGAACAGCTGTTACAGGAGCAGCTAAATGTTCAACATATTGAAGATTAAACAGTCCTTAAAGTTCTCCTATATTTGTCATTAAAAAGAAATATGAAAATGGAGAATGGTAACAGATCTAAGAGCTATTAATAAGTTAATTCTAGCCAAGACTTGAGATAAGCCCTACATTTTTCTTTCACACAAAGACTGGACAACAAATTATTCCAATTTTGTTCAGGGTCCCTTAAATATGCCATCATACTCAGATAACAAAAAATAATTTTAAAAATATGGCACCCACAATTCCAAGAGATGAGATGGTTGAATTTTTGGTCATTCAGTGGGTTATGGATATTTGCCAAACTTGAGGGGGGTTGGTTACAAGTTGTTATTGGTAATGATCAGGAAAAAAGCTTAACAAAGAAGATTAGATTCAGGGACTTGATGCTAAAAAGAAAAAGAGAATATAGAAATAGGATTAAAGGGTAGATTATTCAATCCACTTTTAAACCAAAAAAAGAAACTACTATTCTTAAATATTTTACATTGGTATGGATTTTTGTATATTGATACAAATTTGAAGTCATTTTATTTTATTGTATATGTGTTTCTACTCTTAAGATATTTTTGTATATTTATACAAATTTAAAGTTATTTTTGTTAGAATATCCTGTGCATACATTTCTATTCTTATTCAAAGTATTGTACCTATACAGCTCATTTACAATGTAACATAAATTTCTAGTTTTTGAAAGTTATTACTACAAACTATTTAGAATAATAAAGAAATGAAAGTTATTAGTTACCGATTACATTCAAACTTGTAGTCATATTAGGCATGTTTTCATGGTCAAACATAAATTTTAGATAGGTGGTCTTCAAATACTTCAGAGATAAACAGAATATGGCATTTAAAATACTTTAATAACATAAGGTTCTTTTTTATGACAATGATACATGTCCACTCCTGGCAGCACCAATCTACTTCAGAGAAGATGATGAATATCAAAGAAACTCTATGTGGGATTTAATATCTTTGTGGCAACAATTATCCATGGAAAAAGAAACTGCCCTTTCCTCGACTGCTGAAATATGCTATCCAAATTGGATAAGGACACACAAAAGTAAGTGACTACAGAACTTTGCTAAGACAAGTTTGAACAGTCCTTCAAAAACCCTACTTCACCAGTAAGGCTGTCAGATATCCTAGGCCTGCAGGCTGAAGACAGATGCCCCAACATTACAGAGAAACCCTAAGTGACTGTCCAGACAGCCAGCTGTTCCTGTCATTTCTTAGTTTTGGAAGTTGTTTACTCTGCACTTTTGATAATATTATATCTTTCTCAAATCTCTGATGGAGTTAAAGACTAGATAGTTACAGTTATAGGTTTCTGTGTTGGCAGAATCAAAAAAAAATCACAAAGAGGTGGAAAGGTATAAGGTTGAGAGACAAAAAGATAGTTTAGAGTTAATAATACAAGTTAGTATGAAAATGAATTTGGTACAACACTTTGAACTCACCAAAATAAGATAGATAACGAAGTATTTTCTCTGAATTTGTCAAATGTGAATGCACTGGACATCTTTAATGTAATTCTTACACATATATATTATATATGGTTTTATTAAGTTAGTCGAAGTTTTACTTTCTTCTCTCTCTTTCTTTCTTTTGACAAAAGAGGAATGTTGTGTGGTATTTTGATTATGTTCTGACAAATAAACTCCTTGCTTGGAGTCAGAGGGCAGAGTTAGCCACTAGCCAAGCAAAATTAACCATAGTGGGAAGAAAATGTGGGCAGAAGTAGTAAGGTGGGGAGGAAGAGGACCTGACTGTGTCTGGAGGATGAATGAAGCGGGTAGGAAGGACTGGTGGTTTCTCTGCCTCTCTGACCTTTCAGGCTCTTCCCCCAATATCTGACTCCTGAATTTTTTTGATAAAGAGTAACACTTCAGGCTGTAGAGTACTTCGGAGGGTTTGAAACTCTAATAGTCCTGATGTTCACTCCATAAAATGCTTCTTAGGTCTCGGGGAAACTTCTGTGCAAACTCACATATTTTGCTCTTACTGTGTTCCTGAGTTTACTTGAATTAGTCAGCTGGCTGAGGAAACACATTTATATAAGTTAGAAAAACTCTGCTCCCTTACCTTGGAACAATGATGTGAGTCTGAGTTTGCATTGGTCTGTGTTTTTCTAATCATGCTGTGTCCAGCAGAGAGACAGAACTGAATGTCTGTGTGGTTCTTGGACTGATAAGTGAGGCCTTCTGGTTCAACAATCACATTTGGCATTCTCCCAAACAGTAGGAAGTACAGAACGGGCTGGGATTTCTTGTCAAACATCTGTGACTCGGGGTGAACCACAGGAAGTTAGAAAAAAAGGAATTTCCGAGTTTTCAAAATAGAGAAACAGAAGGGGCCGTAGAGTTGTGCTTAGAACCAACTGCTTCCCATTATTACAATTTAGAGAGAAGTGAAGCCTGTGGTAGATTTACATTTAAAAGTCCTTTCAAGAGTAAATGGTGTTGGGTACAAGGGATATTTCTATATTATCTTTGGAACTTCCTGTGTCTCTATAATTATTCCAAAATAAAGAGTGGATTGTCTTGTTTTATATTGGTTTGGTTTTAGTTCCTTCAGTGGGAGAAATAGACTTCTGATTTTGAAGAGAATTACTGCTGTAGCCTAGGATCTCCAGAGGGCAGAAAATGATGCCTGTTGTCAGACTTCTGTCACTTCCAGAATAGACTGTGTGTGTGCAGAAGAGGTGCTGTTCTTTCAGATTAGCAGCAATGAGCAGAAAAAACTCATGAGGTGTTTCATCAAAAGTATGTTCCCTGCTGGGTATCATGGCACATGCCTTTAATCTCAGCACTGAGGAGACAGTGAATTTCTGAGAAGTCCAGGCAAACCTGGTCTACATAGTGAGTTCTAGAATAGCCTGGGTTACATAGAGAGACCCTATCTTAAAAAGCCAGAAGAAGGAGGAGGAGGGGGAGGAGGAGGAAAAGAAGAAGAAAGTATGCTTCTGGGGGTGAAAAGTTGTCTCAGTCTTAAAAGCACTATTGCTTTTCAGAGGACTTAGATTTTGTTCCCAGCACTCACACCATGGCTCACACTTATCTATAACTTTTTCAGGAAATCCAATGTTCTCTTCTGACCTCCACAAGTACCAGGTACCCATGTGGTCCAAATATATACATGTAAAATACCTATACATATAAAATAAAATAGATAAGTGTTAAAAATTTCAAGTATGTTCAAAGTGATGGGATGTGGCTTAGTGGTAGAGGGAAAAAGGAAGGAAGGAAGGAAGGAAGGAAGGAAGGAAGGAAGTCCCAGCCAAGTGCAGAGAACAGCAGTACATGCCTATAATCCCAGTTACCTGGAGGCTGAGTTGGAAAGGTCTTGAATTCAAGCCTAGCTAGACTATGTGGTGAGTTCAAGACTAGCCTTCTCTACATAAGGTGATTCTTTATTGTTTGTTTGTTTATAAAAGATGTACTTCTTTTTCAGCTCAATACTTGAAATCAGAAGCAGTAATTAGGATTAACAACTATATACTTGATTTTTTTTAAAAAAATTTCAATGATAGAAATAGCAAATGTTCTTTATAAAAATTCAGTGAATATTCAAAGTCAGAAATAAACTTCCCCACAACTTATAGCTGAGTAATACCTACTTTTAACATTGTACTAATCTTTTCAATTGTTTCCTATGAATAAATAGTTCTATGTATAATTGGAATCTTACTGCTCAAAACCTACACAGTTCCAAAATATCAGAGGCAAGATTTGAACTTCTGCTTTTCTAGCCTTGTTGTCCATGTTTTTTTCAAACTTATTACTCTTATTATTCTCAGACTTAGACATAAAACATATGCACAGAATTTATAATTCCAGCTAAAGCAAACAGTAGTGACACCTGTTGAGAGGAGAGGTGTCCTACAGAGACACTTGTAGGCCTCTTCAGCTCCCACAAGTTTGAAACAATGGACTCCAAAGAATTAAAATTTTCCCAGGAATTGTATGCTAGAGGAAGGAAAAGGCAGAAGACGGGGGCAGTCACAGGAGGAGCTTGCCTCCTAAGAAAAGGCTTCACACAGTTCTGAAAAACACTTTGCAGGGGTTGAGACAAGAATGGGTAATTGATGGGTAAGATCACATCTTGCCTGGGTCTGCTTAGCTCTACATACCTCTTGACCTCATTTCAAACCTAAACCTCATGTCGGTGCCCAAAGATGGCTCTAGGATGGCGGGGGGGGGGGGGGGTATCAATGGATCTTTGCATGTGCTCCTCTTCCTTATTTGACCACACTGAATAAATCCCTTTCCCTTGCTTTTTACTAATTTATTGTCTTTTTTTGACATATTGGCATATGAGGAATGGGTAGGCAAACTTTGCTGTGAGAGGTAGTGGGGCCCAGACTTTGACCCTAAAAACTCAAAGAGTAGTGAGTGACATCAGCATAGAAGAGATGTAGAAAGGTGCTACCATGATCAGAAACAAGATGTGTTCAGCATGTCTTTGTGGACTAGATTTGAGACACTATGTTTGTGAGAATGGGAAACTCAAGACAGCTTCCCAGAGGTAGCAGATAAGACTTTCAATGGAATATACCTTTGTACTAAAGCCAGAAAAAAAGGGCAGATTGAAGCCAGATTACAGAGTCAGGAAACCACTGTAGAAAAGTATAGGCTCTTCCTAATGCAATAGAAACTCAGTAATCTTCAAGGGTGACACTAAGGAGGATATGGAGCCTGAAGCAGACATCTTTTGCAACCAGGCAAGGCTCCTAGAGCTGTGATTGAAACACCAACTCAGGCACAAAACCTTTGACCTACAATCTATCCTGTCTGCAAGATGTTCTGGGATAATGGGGGGGGGTGGTTGCAGAACTTGTGGAATTGGCCAACCAATGACTGCTTTAATTTGAGGGTCATGCCACAGATGACTTGGAACCAGAGGCTAGATAGACTAGAGACATAGTATAGAAAAAAATCAATAAAATGATTCCTAAGGTTATTTTGCTATACTCAGAGATTGGTGACTAGCCCAACTGTCATCGGAGAGGCTTCCTCTGGCAGCTAATGGGAGCAGATGCAGAGACCCACAGTCATAGGCAGAGAGATAGAGAGCCCAATTGGAGAGTTCCATTGGGTTCCTCCTCTTAGAGCTTGGGTAACCCTACAGAAGAGTGGGAAGGAAGACTGTAGGGTCCAGAAGAGTCAGGGACACCAGGAGAGCACGTCCCGCAGAATCAACTAAGCAGGGTTCATAGTGTCTCAGAGAGGCTGAAGCAGCAACCACAGAGCCTGCATGGGTCTATGCTAGGTCCTCTGTTGATATATTACTGTTGTTAGCGTCGTGTTTCTGTGGGACTCCAGACAGTAGGAGTGGAGGTGTCTCTCTGACTCTTTCACCTGCTTTTGGAACCTTTTTCCTCCCACTGAGTGGCCTTGTCCAGCTTTGATAGAGGGTTTGTGCCTGCTCTTACTGTATCTTGTTATGCCATGGTCAGTTGACATCCCTGACTTGCTCTTTTCTGAAGAAAAATGGAAGAGGAGTGGACCTGGGGAGGGAGAAAGGGCCTGGGAGAAGTAGCTGGAGGGGAAAACTGCAGTCAGGGTATGTCGTATGCGAAAAGAATCTTTTTAAAAAGTGAGAAAGAAAGCCATGATTATACCAAATGATTGTTACAAGCCATGAAATTTTATGTTTATTAATCTCTTATATGATGCCCTGTTATGAACTCTAAGTATTAGCCCCCCAAAAAAATTATAGATTCTTAGCCCAAGAGTGACATCATCAAAAGTAAATTACAAAAAAATTTTAATCATAGAGTGTCATATGGACTGGGGCAAGAAACATCTATTTTCCAGATGCCAAGGAGTTGCGAAGGTGGACCAGCAAAGTCTGTTTTCCCCTTTATCATATAATGAATTCAGTTTTTTAAATATATGCTTATGCAAATAACTTCAATAGAAGGAAGAATTTGATGTCATCAAAATGTATAAAATAGCAAAGTAATTGAAGATTTGAATAAAAAAATCTGTTTTTATTTGGCATAGGATAGGCAACCATTGTCAGGATAAAATATTAAAGCCAAGTCAAATTTTATGGAAAATAAATCTGGAACCTTAAAATTTTCTTGAGCTTTGTAAAGATGCATGAGGCCAAAGAACAAGTTCCTCTTCATCATCAAAGACAATTATATATAATAATATCTAAATTATAATATCTAAAGACAATTATAAGACGGTGCATTGTGTAGCCAAGGGCAGGAGTGCATGCAGTTAATGCCAACACTGGGACAACAGAGGCAGGCAGATTTCTGTAAGTTCCAGGACAGCCAGGGCTGTGCAGTGAGAGCCTGTCTTAAACAGCAATGAGAAAAATTAATGCAGAAATGCAAAAAGGCAAGTTCAGGAGTTTGATTTTTTAAAATGAAAGAAAGAACACTCTACAGTAAGTTTTATTTTTAGAGTTCATTTTCAGCCAAACAGAGACAAGGCCATTACTCATTAGATGACAAGAGGCTTTTGTCACCTCCTTCAAGTCTCTTCTGAGTTAGTACATTTGAGTCAATGTCGCTTAAAGAGGAACCTGCCTGCAGGGGCTTGCACACCTGCCCCAGGCTCAGTCTCTGTACAAAAGATTCTTATCACTATGTGCTGCAAGGGTCAAAATGTAAAGGCAAGTTAATAGATTTCTGGGTTTAATTACAAGTAAGTCCGATTTTATTAAGATTTCTAAGGGAACCAGAATTGTTTTGGGGAAAAAATGCAATTTAAAGAAGCAAAGTGATCTGCTCATTATTTGAAAAATTACAAATTTCAGAAACATGGATTTATTTGCCAGAGGGCGGCCAGCCCATGAAGGAGCACCACAATGTGGAACACAGGATGAACCATTCCTAATTCAAAACTTTCTAAGCTAAGAAATCCAGAAGGGACAAGAACTCAGGGCTGTTCCTGTGAAAGCTAAGCAGAACTGAGTAAGAACTAGACAGAGTAGGGTGAGTGAGAGAGCAAGAGAAGGAGGTTGGGGAAAGCTGAGAAACTCATAGCGAAACCGATGTGTTTTTATGGGGTGTAGGTTATAGTCGAGAAAATTCTTGGTCTACGTATCAGCTCCATCAGTATTCAGATGACTGGCATGGGGAGAGGAATCTGGTGAGTTGTTTGGCTGCTAACAATCTTCAGCATATCAGGCACATTCCTTGTAGGTTGCACAGTTAACTGGGAAGGTTGAATGATATGTGTGGTTAGGAAGAGATAGGAATAAAGCACCCCGGGGTTCTATCTATGGACCTTGAGTAGGGCGCTCAGTTCTGTGAGTCTGACTCTCTTTCTCTGTATATTAGGGATAATAAAATCTCCTGAAAAATCTGATAGGAACCATAACTGAGAGAATAATGGCAGGCCCTTACTTTTATATGCTATACAAATGTATTTTAAATGTTGAACAGGTTGAAGGCAGCTCAGGTCGGAGAGGGTTCTTTCCAGGTGCCTCTGTTGATCTAGCCATCTTCCAGGCAATTTGACTGTTCTGTGCTTCTTTCAGGATCCTAAAGTTTTTGTTTTGTTTTGTTTTGTTAGTTTTCCAACTTGGCTTATATGGGAGTGACATCAGCCTTTATTGCTTCCTCTGAGAGGGAGAGGCCTGGTGAGTCTGTTCAGTTTCAGGAGCTTCCTGGAGCTATTTTTGAGTCATTTACTATATGTCTTAAGGAGCTTTTGCTGGGAGAAGGAATGTTTCGGTCATGAAGGAAACCACTACCCAAGTGTTCAGCCTCAACTTGGACTTTTTGTCAATCATGTCACTTGGACTTTTATAGTTTAAATGGGCTTTTGCAAACATAATTTAAATCATGTGTTAATTACTTTTCTGTTGTTCTGATGGAATAGACCAGCACAAAGCAACTGAGGAGTGAAGGGGCTCACTTTATCTGATACAGTCCATCATGGAGGGATGATGTGGCAGAGGCAGCGAAGTGGCTGGCCACATTGCCCCTACAAAAAGCAAGCAGAGAGAAGTAGGGCCAGGCTGTAAAGCCTGATGGGATTCCTCTGTCAAGACTCCATCTCCTAAGGGTTCCACAGTCTCCCAAACAGCAGCACCATTTGGGACTAAACACTAAATGCATGGACTTGTGGGAACATTTTATATTCAAAGCACAATAGATCTCCTGGTCTATCTATAGAAGATGGACAAAGAAATCTAAACTTGATGCATTTTCTGCTAAATACCATTTAGGGGAAAATGGAACATTCAAAATTATTCTTTTTTAAGTCTATCTGTCTTATTCTCTCTCTCTCTCTCTCTCTCTCTCTCTCTCTCTCTCTCTCTCTCTCTCTCTCTCTGTGTGTGTGTGTGTGTGTGTGTGTGTGTGTGTTGTGCATGCCCATGCCTGTGTGAATTTATGTATACAATAGGTATGCAGCCTTTGGAGGCCCAAAGAGACACTTCATAAGAATTGCAGGTGGTTGTGAAGCTGCATGTAGGTGCTGGGAATTGATCCCAGGTCCTCGGTGAGAACAGCTAGTGCTGATAAGTGTTCAAGCCATCGTTCCGGTGCTCAAATTATTAATTTTAGGGCTGTGTTCCAAAGAGCATGTTTGGTAATTTTTGTTGTCTGATACGGAGAATGGTGTTTCTACCAACAAATAAAAGCAGCTGTTTCAGGGTCCCTTTCCGCCCTCTCCTGCCTCTTCAGTGCAGTCCAAAGCAAAGTTTGCACCAGGAAACTATTCCCGTTATTTGATTATGCTTTCTCAGCTTTCTCTGCTGAAGGGAAGTGACATGTTGATGACAGCTATCAGAGCTCTTTCTGCCTTATTGGAAAATTACTTGAAAAATTACCATATCATTAAGTTCTTTAAAAGTTTTGAAACCCTCTTACAGAACTGTTAAAACAGGCAGAGCTTTTCCCAGAACTTCACTCTGCTCAGTAACTGGATAAAGCAGGTTAGCTTGTGAAAGACCCTGCAGAGGATCCAGTGCTGAAGGACAAATGGAACCCTCTCTTGCAGCATCCTCATCCTAAGGGAGGCATCCAGCAGAATCACTGGGATCAATGTTGATTTCTGCCAGCAAAGTAGACTTCGCTCCCAGCCGGCTACTACCTGATGCAACACTTCCTACCTGCCTACGAAGGTGCATTCACAACCTGGGACAAATGTCTGCAATAAACTGAGTGGCCTGTAGGTACACTGGACCAGGAACAGAGTTAAGTTTTTAATTCTTGAGAGTGCTAGGAGGAAGGACATAAGAGCCAGTCTGGGGAACAGTGTCATCAGGACAGAATGGTGACCCTCAGAAGAGCAAAGGGACTAGGTGAGGCTGGAAACAGAGTCAGAAAGTACAGCAAGGATCTGGAGAGTTGGAAAATGATGCTACAAGGTCTTGCAGTGCATAATCACTGAGTTTAGTAGATGTTTGAAACCATTTATTGTGTTTGAATATAAAATTAGCCCCCCTAGAGTTATGTGTCTGAACACTTGGCCCCCATCTAGCAGTAGTGCTTTTGAAAGTTGTAGAACATGTAAGAGGTGGAGTCTCATTGGAGACCAATCTTGAGGTTTTATAGCTGGGATCCACCTCCTTCCAATCCCTTCTTCCTACCTATAGACAAACTGTGACCAATTGCCTCATCTTCCTTCCAACAGGCCTTCTCTAATAAGATGGATGTATCTGCTCCAGCTGTGAGCCAGAGCAAATTTCCTCTCTAAAGTTGCTGCTGTTCATTAGGTATTTTGTTACAACAATGAAAATGGTAATTAATATAACATTGTAGGTTCTTTGAACCAAAAAGGGATACAATCAATGTACGGATTTAGAAAAATTATCTAGAAAGCGGTATCAGTATCAGGATGGGGTTAGGGCAGGAAGAAAGTATAGTGTGTACCCATAATGCTGAAGGAAATACAAAAACAAGTCTTTTCTTCATTTGCCAAATTAATGCATATATGAACTGGGTAGATTATGTCAATTCAAGACAAGCTGAAGTCATCAGAGAGGAAGGAGCCCCAATGAAGAAAATATCTCCATAAGATCTGGCTTAAGGCAATCTTCTTAATTGGTGATTCATGGGGAGGGCCCAGCCCATTGTGGGTGGTGCCATCCATGGGCTGGTGGTCTTGGGTTCTACAAAGAGTCAGCCTGAGGAAGCCATGGAGAGCAAGCTAGCAAGAGGCCTCCCATGGCCTCTGCATCAGCTCCTGCCTCCAGGAATTCCTGTCCTCACTGCTTTTGAGCTGTTATATGGAACTGTGAGTGAAATAAACTCCATTTGTCCCCAAGTTGCTTTTGGTTCATGGTCTTTTACACAACAATAGTAACACTAGCTGAGCAATATTGAACACAATACACTATTTGCTCAGTAATAAAAATGAACCAGTAAATAAGGCCCTAAACACACCACTCACTTTGAACACAGACATAGAGGAATCAATCTCAAACTGACCAGGAAACTCTTTCCTTGCTGTCTAGATTATAATGCCAGAGGTGCTATGGTGGATTCTGGGAGAGAAAAAATAAATGGATTTAATACAACAAGATCTGTCTACAGATACAATGGTAGCTTTCTGGTTTCTGATTGGATCTCATTTTATAGGAGAGATCATGCCTGGTACTGTAAACCTTGTTAAAGGATCACGAGTGGAGAACCATAAGTGCTAAGAAACAATCTACTGTGGCTGTGTTGCTAAATGGTAATGCTATACAAATGCATCCTAAATATTTGTGTTTACACCTATAGATCTGTGTTGCTTTCAACTTGGTCAGAGATGCTTCTTTTCTGCAGTAAGTAGACATTAAATGTAGATACTCATCCCTGATTCAGCTGTGGACAGGTCATCGATATTGACATCCCACTAGAAGTTGGTGAAAGAATTTAAAAATAGATGGATGTGTGGGAGAGCTTTGAAATGGTGGCTCTGGACACAATATGGCTAATGCATATATGGACTCACAGCAGCTGTAGTTACCTGCACCAGACATGCATAATACCAAGCCAGTCAATATTTCAGCATATATGTGAAGCAGGGAGACCAATTCCTATAGGAAGAGCAATTGGAAATTGATGGTTGCTGAGGGAGGAAACATCACTTACCTCTAGGGACATGGTAGGTGGCTCCTGGACTAATTGATGGCCATATCCCCATGTGTACATGGGCAACACTAATTGGATTGGGTATTATTAATAACAATAAAAAGACATGGTTGGGGCTGAAGAGATGGCTCAGTGGTTAAGAACAAGTACTACTCTCTCAGAGGACCCAAATTCTATTCTCAACATCCATATCAGGTAGCTCATTTCTAACTCCAGAGCATCTAATGCCTCTGGCCTCCAGATAGTCTCACTCATGTGCACATATGTACACATACATACACATGCTTAATCATATAATAAACACTATAAGAAAGAAAAGAGGAGATGAGAAGGACCCAGTGTAGCGACACTAGAGGACATTGGAAGGAGACAGTGGTAGATGACTATGATCAAAATACGTTGTCTAAATATGTGGAACTTTCTAGAAGTAAAATATATTGTTTTAAATGAATGAACCAACATTTTATGTTGAATGAATGAAGCTAGTCTCAAAGATTACACACCATGAGAGTCTATCTATATAAATCTTAGGATACTGTCTTAACCCCTGAAGCCACACCTGGCCAATAGCAATTTTTCTAGCCCCGCCCTTAGTCCTGACATCGAGCTCCATGTAAGAAAGATTCCCATTGGTGACCCCAACTCTCTTTTCATCTTCCCTTCCCCCACACTGCTAGAGGTCTCACCCCTCAACCTCCTCCCCTTCCCTTCTCTCTTCTCTCCATCTATCTCTTCTCCCTCTCTTCATAATAGTAAAGTCTGTCCAGTGTCTCCTGCTGCGCCACTGCCTTTCACCAGGTCCACATGGGGTATGGTTCTTTCCTGCATCCATCACCATCCAATGCCACACCTGGTAAAGGCGATATCATAACATGACAATAGTATTCCCAAGAAGCCACAACCTCATTGGGCATGGTGGTGGTACATGCCTAAAATCCCAGCACTCAGTAGGCTGAGATGGGGGGAGGGGACATTGTTTCTAGGCTAACCTTGGTTACATAGAGAGATGCTTATGTTGTAGAGGGAAAAAAATAAAACAAGACAGAACTATTGGGATTGAGGACAATGAATGATTACTAGGGATGACAGAACAAAGAAAGGGAATATAAGATAATTTACTCAAAGAATTGTACTGCACTTACCATGGTTATAATGGCAGTCCTTTGAATTTGTGCAAGAATTTAAAAACATAGTACTCTACACCAAAAGGTAACTTTTACAATATAAGGCAACTTTTCCAATATAGTTTTAAGACTAGACATTTAAAAAGCTGTTAGCCATGTGTGATTGCACATACCTGCAAACCTAGAACTCTAGAGGTAGAGGGAGATAGCCATCTGTGAATTCAAGGTCAGCCTTGGGCTTAGGGAGAAACTTGGTGCTAGGGAAATTCCCAGGAACCCACAAAGATAACCCCAGCTAAGACGTCAAGCAATAGTAGAGAGGGTACCTGAACTGGCCTTTCCCTATAATCAAATTGATGCCCATCCTATTTGTCATCATAGAGCCTTCATCTAGCAGCTGTTGGAAGCAGATGCAGAGATCCACAGCTAAGCACTGGGTGGGGCTCCCAGTCCAGTCAAAGAGAGGGAGGAAGGATTATATGAGCAAAGGGTTCAAGATCATGATGGGGAAATCCACAGAGACAGATGACCTGAGCTACCAGGAGCTCACTGACTCTGGAAGGACAGCTGTGGAGCATACATGGGACCGAACTAGGCCCTCTGAATGTGGATGACAGTTGTGTGGTTTGGGCAGTTTGTGAGACCTCTGGCAGTGGGACCAGGATTTATCCCTACTATATGAACTGGCCTTTTGGAGCCCATTCTTTATAGAGGAAAACCTTGGTCAGCCTTAATATGAGGCTCCATCCTGCCTTAACTTGGTATACCAGACTTTGTTGACTCTCCATGGGAGGCCTTACCCTCTCTGAGGAGGGGATGGGGAAGCTAAGGAGTGAGTGAGAGGAAGGGAGAGAAGGAGGGAGGACTGTAGTTGATATGTAAAATTTAAAAAAAAAAAAAACCTTTTAAATAATAAAAAAATCACACTAGTAACTGGACATGCATTGTGGCTCATGCCTGTAATCTCAGCATGTGTGAGGCCGAAGGAGGAAGACTACCATGAGTTTGAGATAGCCTGGGCTACAGGATGAGATACTATCTGTCCTGCTTTCTAGTGCCCTGACCATAATATTGACGGCCTTAGTTACTTTTCTATTGCTGTGATAATACACCATGAGCAAGGCAACTTCTAGAGGAGTGTATGTAGCTGGGGCTTACGGCCCCAGAGGAATTAGAGTCCATAGCCATTATGATGGGGATGCATGGTGGCTAGAGAAGCAGCTGGGGGTTCACACCTCAAACCCACAAACAGGAAGCAAAGAGCATGAACTGGAAATGGCACGTGTTTTGAAATTTCAAAATCCTCCCCAATGGCATACTGTCATCTTAAGCAAGGCCATGCCTCCGAAACCTCCCCAAAGAGCAGCACAAACTGCTGACCAAGGAGTTTAAACTTGATTCTCGTTCAAATCACCACAATGACCAAAAGCAACCTGGGGAGGGAAGAGTTTATTTTAGTTTACAGTTGCAGTTCATCATGAAGGAAAGTCAGGGCAGGAACTGAGGCAGAAGCTATGGAGGAATTCTGCTCGCTGGCTTGCTGACTGCTCTCTAATGCAACACGGTACCAGTGAGCCCAGCCTTCCCATGTTAATCTTTAATAGGGAAAATGTCCTCAGACTTGTCCACAGGCAATCTGGTGGGAACACTATATTAATTGAGGCTCTTCTCCCCAGATATCTCTAGCTTTCGTCAGTTGACAATAAATAAATAGAGCAAACAAAAATCTGTAATGGGAGATCCCGCAGAGTATTGCATCTGGCTTGGATTCCGGAGTGTTAGCACCTAGTCTTTGAACTGCCTTTGAATTGTGATGTTACCTTTTGTTATTGATACCTTTTGTTTGAAGTGTTTGGACCTTACTTGAGCTATTCCTAAAGGCTTCAAGGCCTGTGCAAAACTTAGTTAAGAGAGGACTAAGAAAACTAAGAGTTGTGACTGAGAATTGGTTCCTTCAAAGAACTCCAGATTAGTGATTTTGGTTTGTGGAAATTGACTTGCTAAGGTGTAAACTGTATAACAATAAAAGGCCTTGTGTGAAGGAAGGAGCAGTCAGTTTACCAGAAGCTGCCTCCCCTGCTGCTCTGCTAAGCCAAAATTCAGCCTAGAGTGACCTCAGTTCTTCCACCACTCACCCTCACAAAGCAGAAAACTAACAAAAACCTACAAAGACACTGACTCAAAACCAATTTAGGGAAGAAAGAGTTTATTTCATCTTACAACTTCTAGGTGACAATTCATCATTGAGGAAAGTCAAGGCAGGAACCAGAGTAGAGGCCATGGAGAAAGCTGCTTTCTGTTCTACTGCCCATGGCTTACCCAGTTTGCTTTCTTTTATGCTGCAGAACCATCTTGCCCAGGCATGGCACCACCCACGGTGGGCTGGGCTCTCCCTCCGAAGCACATCAATCATTCATCAAGCAAATGCCTTCCAGACATCTCCATGGCCAACCTGACTGATTCCCCCAACTGAGGTTCCCTCTCCTCAGGTTTCTATAGCTTTTATTAAATAGGTAAGGAAAAGGAGACATTTCCTGTTGTTTGAAGCATATGACAGGACATATCATCATAAATAAAGCTTGCCTTACATTGAAGAAAAGAAAGATGAAATCTTAGGTTATGAAATTGGGAGTGGGTGGGCAGATTTGTGAAGCTTCTACTTACACTGTTGATGGTAGTGCTTTGGTATGGATTTTTGTTGTTTTTAAAGCAAGATTTCACTGTTCAGACTACATTGAGCTTTTGTGATATATTAATTTTACAATCCTTCTGCCTCAGCTGCTAGTATGCTAGAATTGCAGGAGTGCATGAGCATGGCTGGGACAGAAGAATATGTTTCTGAAAATGTCAGTAAGGTAGACGTTAGTCTTCTTGTTCTCCTGGCACAAGTCACTATTTCACACAAAGGTCTGTGCTCCTATCACTCCATTTGGCCAAGCTAGACCATGACACATGGGGAAGCACAGCTGTGCTGTGTGCCTGTCCCCAAGAAGCCAGGCACTTCCTCCTTGGTCTCCAGAACACCTGTTCTTGGAACTCAGCCACTGGCCAGTGGGGAATTTGTAGTTCACAGAAAGGCTTATGAGAAGAGAAACTGAGTTCTTTGCCACACACCTGGGATCTTCCAGCCAACAGGCAGCTTTGATTTGTAAACGCTGTCTGAGAGCCTCGGCTAACAGTGGAGCTGGCAGTCACAAAGTAAAAAAAGATGCTTCTGTCAAGCCACCAAGCCCTGTATACAAAGATATTTAGGAGCAAAATAGATGGTCACTGTTGTGCCTAGCGTGCTGTGACACTGCCACACACATACACACACACACACACACACACACACACACACACACACACTTGTTTCAGGGTTGCTTATATGAAATGAGAGAATTAATCAGATTACTCACTAGTTTACTCTGTTTAGTCACTAGTACATACAGGTTAGAATGCCTTCCTAAAACGTGCTATTCGAAAGTATTCTTAGGATAGGGTGAGGTAATTAATGAGTATTGAACTGATCAACAGTGCCAAAAGTATTTTCCAACTATGTTGGAATTCAGAATTCAGTGCCCCCATTTTCTATGATAAGGTAGACCCAATGCAGACTATATGATCCAAGAGGTCAGATAGATAGATAGATACACAGATAGATAGATAGATAGATGTGTACATGCATACATACATATATACATATACACATACATACATGCATACATACATACATATATACATACATACATAGTACCACATGAGTCTTACACTAGGTCTTTGGCATAATATGCACTTTGTGTTCTTTTCATTGTGCCAAGTCCATTTCCAACAGGATTCCAGAAATAGGAAGTACAAAGTAAAGAAAAGGTAACACGTTGTTACATAATTCTCCCCTCCCATGCCTGTGACAGATATCACTAGTTCAGTGTAGCACATTCCTAAATTCTCTGAGATGCCTAGGGTAGATTTCAAATTGTTCTTGTTGAGTCCCTGAGTGAGATGATCCAGGAGCTGTAACCAGTTCACAGCGGGAGTGTGTATGTGAGTGTCAGGGTACTGCAAAGGTGAGTTCAAAACATAACAACTGAAAGCATTGGTACAAAAATGCAGACTGTGTGAGCAGTCTGATTGCTGTGTTGAGAATGTCTGGCAGAAACAGCACAAAAGCTCACTGTGACATTATCCAAGGAGTCACACTTCTTCCTCACTTGAGGAACTCTTAAGGTCCTATAAGACAATTTCTTTTAGAGACTTATTTTGTGTGTATGTCTATATACATGTGTGAATGCAGCACCCTCAGAGGCCAGGAGAGGGCACTGAATAACCCGGAACTGGAGGTGTACATTCTGTACAGCACTCATATCAAATGGTGGTTGAGCCATTCAATATGGGCGCTGTACAGAATTTGGCTGCACAATTCCAAACCATTCAGCTCTGAGAGGAAACATTTAGTACTGAAAATTGTCCACTCTTCTGGCTCTATCACTCATGGCATACTTATTGAAGTAACAAAAAGTCGAGTGTTTCTAGAGTATGACTTAAAAGCAGGGTTACAAACCTGTGGCACTGTAAATGTGAGGACCACTCACTGTAAAGAGAATTCAAATTCACACAATCAGGATCAAGACTTGACATTCTCTGAACTTGACTGAGGGGGCACAAATCTCCTCTGTAAGTAGCTGTTACTAAACTGTTAGGAAATCAATTCTTTTCCTCTGAGCATGAATCCAAAAGTTTCTGAATGGGTTAGGAATTAAAAATCAGCAACCATATCTTTGTTTGTTTGGTGTGGGATGATCCCTCTGTCTGCTGTGAATGTGTGTTGCTCTTACTGGTTAGTAATAAAGCCATGGCCATGTGGCAATACACAGATTAATAGAAATAGGTTAATTTAAATGCAAGAACTAATTAGTAATAAGCCTGAGCCATTGGCCAAACACTTATAATTAATATAAGCCTCTGTGTGGTAATTTGGGAATCGGCTGCCGGGTATTTGAAAACAAAGGGTTGAGACAGAAAACTCTACCTCGGTTACATCCTTGTTTCCTAGCAGATTCGAGCCTCCAGCTGAACCTTCGTGAAAATGAGGGTAAAAGACATAGGAATTTGTCTCTGAGGCTTTCCTTATATTCTGTTAATAAAGTAGGATTTGAGAACATGAACCTACTTAGTGAGTTAGTAATCTAAATATCTACTTTGGGACCCCAAAAGGATCTCTAGGAGCAATCCTGAGAGGCAACTTCTACACAACCAGTACCACCAACAATGAGCTCTGTGTGTGTCTCCATACCTCTCTCTGTTTCTGTCTCCTGTGCTCTATATCTGTCTCCCAATCTCCCTTTTCTCTACCCCCCATACATGTCTGTGTCTCCAGAGTCTCTCTCTCTTTCTCTCTCTCTCTCTCTCTCTCTCTCTCTCTCTCTCTCTCTCTCTCCCTTCCCTCTTTCTTTTCTCTACCCGCCCCCACACGTTTCCTTCTCCATGGCAACATCAGGACCTGTGAGAGTGCAACCACATACTACATTGCTCTTGGTAATAAAAATCTCACTGACCCTGCTTTCCAATGCACAGTACAGGCTTAGTTTTAAAAGTAAGTGTTCTAAAAAATAAAATAAAAAAAAAACCTAAGCAACAAGTGTGACAAAACAAAAATATAAAATTGTTTGGATGATAAATATTTTTTAGTGCTTACTATTTGACTATCAAATCTGTCCACATTAAATTTTCACAAATCATCAAAGAACAACTTTTTCAGATTCTGTAGTCTGTGCTTTGGACCTGGTGATATCTGTTTTCCCCTAATCTTCTCTAGAATAGAATTAATACTCCAGTGCTTTCCATTAAGTTTCCCCAAACGCTTGTTTTCCAACATACAGTCGAAAGCAAACTGTTTCTCAGAATCCTATGCAATGATACATGCTGGTGCCGCTGGCTTAAGAGAGAATCAATCTTAACAAAGGAAGAAAGGCGCTGGAGTTGGTCTAGCCAGGCGCCAAGACCAGATTCCACCTAACATACTGAATCTTAAGGGGCTTCAGTTTGCTTATACAAAAAGGCAGGCTAGGGTCAGAAACTGTAGATATATAGGAATTCCCTAAGTTCCAGTTTCCCTTTGTTTCCAACTTCATAGCTCAGGATTTATTCCTAAAATACCATCAAGGACCAGACTGCTCAGGCTGCAGCCAGCCTTCCTGACACTTGTTGTATATATAGGTCTGGCACTTCTTCATTTTCTTAACAGAGAAAAAGCACCTAGTATTAGGGAAAGCAAAACTTTGGGGGAAACCATCCATTTCATCATCCTGGTTCCTCCCCTTTCCACATCTGTAGTGGTGTGGCTTTTACACAGAAGCCTCATTGTCTTCTCAGGCACACACAGGGTGCTGAGTTTGACCTCCTTGCCTGCAGGTATGAGATTTTATTCCAGGTGATGCTGAGAAGCAGCAGTCGAGGAGGGAACGGAAGGCGTGTCAGACCTCTCCAGACACTCTTCAAACCCTTCTCCACTGCTGCAATCCTGTTACCCTGTGCTGTTTCTTTAAATTGTTTGACGTCAGAGAGGGAATGCTATAGCAACCGTCTGTCAAAGTGGAATTAACTCCAAAAGAAAGATGGGGGTGGGAACAGGAGCAAAGCCCCTGCAGAAGAGGCAAATTGGAAGAAGACATTTATTTTTATGACTTTTCTCCGTATAAAACACCCAGAGAAATGTGAACAAAGTCGCTTGGGGTGCACGTGGGGCTTTGGCAGGACGTTGGGGAAGGCCTTCCAGACATCAGTGACAACAGAGAAAGAGTAACTTCCTAGAGCTGATGGTCGGTAGGATGCAGGCTCTTGTTTGGATGGTGAGCACTAGTTTGTTTGGCTCTCGTAGGATGGCGAGTACTAGTTTGTTCATAAATGGTTTCAGCATCTTTGGGGGGGGGGTCAGGGAGTCAGTGTCACTAGCTTTATGTTCCCAGTGACCCCCGGGCCTCCACCGACGGGTGCACCAGGAGCCTTGGCTGGACTGACTTCGGATTTCAGGGCTCCATAAGCACCGACTGCCTCTGTGGCTGTCCTAGCTCAACCCTGCTGCCCTCCAGAGCAGAGCAGTACTAGCCAGGCCCAGCTGCTGCACACTGCTTAGACGGCGCGTCCAGAGGCACCCCTAAATCGAAACTGCCTGGGATGCGTTTTCCTCTTGCCAAACCCGGCAGAAGCTGCACGCCGTGCCCGCGCCCACCCAGTGCACCCCAGCCCAGGCCACGCGCGCCCCCGCCAGCCCTTCCCCACTAAGCCACCGGCGCCCCTGGCCCTGCGCGCACCAAGCAGCCTCCACCCAGGCCAAGCGCGCTCTGGGCTCGGTGAGTCCCTCGAGTGCCCCCCGCCCCGACCGCGCTCGCTCCCGCCAGCCCCCACCCAAGCCACGCGCACTGCTGCCTCGGCGCGTTCCCAGACCCTTTCCGGGCCTCGAGCGCCCCCGCCCCCGCCCCGCTCGCCGCGCCCCGGTCCCCGCCCCGTCCGGCGTGCAGGGCTCTGGGTGTGGCAGTCGTCTGCTGTAGCAGAGGCTGCTTGCTGTTCGCCCCCAGCAGCCGAACGTCCAGCAGAAGGAGGTGGTGGCGACCAGGCTCCAGGTAGGTGGCGAACGCGAGCGGCGGGGCGCGGGGTTCCGTGTGGACGCGGGCTCCTCTGCACTCGGCGAGGCCCGGGACGGCCCGAGGGTGCGGCCGCCCCGGGAGCCCAGACGGTGATGGCTGTGGGGCGCAGAGCACCCCACCCCCCAAGTTCCCCCACGGGCTGCTAGAACCTCATTGGGTTGTTCTGGGTTTTTGGTTGGTTTGGTTCGATTTAGTGGGGTTTTTTTTTGGGGGGGCGATATGATGCCCCACGGCTTGGTTATTTTTAAGGGGGGAAGAGATAACGGATTTTGGATATTTGCAAATTTAGAACAAGAAAAAAACGTTTTCTCATCTTCCAGGTTTTTTTCTGCTTCAGAACACAAATGTACTGTGTGTGGCAGGCATGTATTGCTCTCCACTAAGGGAAAACTGCATTTTCAAAGTTGAGAGACTGCTTCCAGTTGTTTTTCGTAGCAGTGCTGGGTGATTTTGTTTTCTCTGCTCCTCTATCACCTTTTCCGTCTCCCTTTCCTTAAAGGGTGAAAAGGTGGCCTGATGTGGACCCGCATCCTACCAGGGAGTTGTCTTAAGACTGAAATTTATTTATTAGTTCCTTTGAATATCGTGAACTGAGACGGTGATCTTTTGTATTTTTCAGTTTATCTGGATATGATGGCTGACACATGCTCATGTGAGATCTTTTACAAGGGTTGGACCAAATTGTATAATATTTGGTCTCAGCCAGTGGTCATTGCTGACTCTAAAAGTTTACTGTATATTTTAATATTTCCTTAAAAGAATTTAAGGAGTTTTCATTTTGCATTTGGGTTTGCTGATGAATTTTAAACCGAAGTAGAAACTCTTAAAAATATCACTTAATGAATCCTGCGGATCCCTTGTATCTACAGGTTATTAGACCAAGACGCTGCCTCTGTGTGTTGTGGTTCGCCTGACCTCATGCCTTAAGCCCATGATCATTAGATGGGAAAAAATTTTGAGTTGTTGCTCTTTTATGAATAGACATACTAGTGTGTATTTTTACACTTTAAAAATAGATCCTGGAACACTTTCAAAACTAAGAATGGGAACTAAGTATTGGACATTTTTCTGTCATTACCACATACTCGTGGATTCCTGGTGAATTCTCCGTTTTCTTTCAGACATGCTATAAGTTGAGTAGCTTGGTTATGAGTTTCTTTACCTCAGTGACTAGTTTAATCTGATTTAGTGAAGGAATTATTTCCTGAAGCTCTGTCCTGGACCAGGGGCAGTGAGCTGTACTAACATCTCACAGTTACTTCTCAAAGGACACCTTGTGCCTTTCACAGTCGAGAAGATGTTAAATGACTTTCTGAGATCTTGTAACTGTTCATTTGAGGTGGATTCAGGGCAGGATCCCTTTGTTCATAGAGTGCATGCTTTTCCCTCTAGAAAACATTCTTTTAGTCCCCAACTACTCACTGATGTATACAGAAATTTCCTAGATATGTCAGAAACCTGTGCTAGTTTTTCTAGTGTGATTGGTACCGTTTACAGGTGTTATATTGTACAGCCAACCATCAGGCATCTCTTCCCTGGCATCCCTAGATTTGTGCCCCATTTCCTAGGGCACAGTTATTCTATTGGCATTAAATGGGTAGTGATGATGTAACTGTCCTTCCACACCTCTGTTTTAACTTGGGTGCCAGAGGAACAGCTATAACCCTCTGGGGAGGTGGAGATAAGCAATGCTAGGCTTTATGGGGCTCCCTCTAGTCCCAGCTCCAGCAGCTGAGGCAGGAGAATGGTACAAGGGGACCTTTCCTGGCCTACCTACTGGATGGCAGCCTGCTTTCTAGTGTGGGAGTTCTTTGCTCCCCCTTATGTGGGAACCAGGAGATGCTCTCAAAGCTGTTTACTTTGCCACTAGCCCCCTTTCCCTGGAGCTTCTCTGTCAAGGTTCATAACATTGTTAGGTAAATACTCCAAAAAAACCACATTTTTTTCTTGATGTTGTGTTCAACCTCAGTTACTGACCTATTCATTTTTAAAAAATTTTTTTTTAATTTCATGTGCTTCTGGGCACTGAGTGCTAGGGCCTAGGGAGGTCTGAAACATCATCTACTCCTGAAGCCTTTGTGAGCCACTTGGGTATTGGAACAGCACTTGTCCTCAGTAGCACTGTGGCCACTCTCTAAGAACGGAAGCGTCTCTCCAGGCACTACAGTCTTATATTGATCTTCATTGAGAAGGGTCATCATTCTTCTGGGATAACCTGGATGGAGGAACCTAAAGAATTTTCTTCATCAGTTTGGCCTTTGGGCACGTCTGGGTGACATTTTCTTGATTGGTGATTGACGTAGGAGGGCCTAGACCATTGTGGGCATCATCTAGAGGCAAATGAGCCTGGGCTGTATAAGAAAGGTAGCTAAGTGCCCTGAGAGCAAGCCACTGTTCTCTAGTTTCTGCTCAGTTCCAAACTGAGCTCCTGCCCTCTGTGATGGTCTCTGTGACCTGGAAGGCTAAGGTAAATAAATGCTTTCATTCCCAGGTTGCTTTGGGGAGTGTTTTAGCACAGCAACAGACAAGCAAACTAGGATAGCCTATTTAGAAAACAAAAACAAACAAAAAACTCAAACAAGTGAGTAAACCTTTCATTACGTTGTGTGTGTGTGTGTGAGTGAGTGTGTAAGTGTGTGAGAGAGTGGATGCACACCTGTGGCTGCATCAGACAACCGGCAGGACTGAGTTCCTCTGGTCCTGGGGTCCAAACACGTGCACTCATGTCTCTCCCTGCTGAGTCATCCTACTGGCCCCAAGACTGGCCATTTTGGAGAACACAAAAATAAATGCAAGACAGAGAACCACCTCAGAGATGGGTAAAAACTGGGTAGGAGACTGGCACCACTTTGAACAAGCCTTTCCTAAGAGTTTTGGGTAGCAAAGACTTGTTTATCTTGTTTATGTTCTGAGTTTAAAATGGAGGTGGAGAGGGACTGGAAACACCACTGACTGATCTTGCAGAGGACCTGAATTTGGCTCCCAGCACCTACCAAATAATTATTTGGTCCATTATTATCCATAGCTCCAGTTCCAGGGGGTCCAACACCTTCCACCTGCTCGGGCACCAGACACATATTTACATAGCTATACAAAAACACATATACATAAACAAGCTGGGATATGTTTAAGATATGTTTAGAATATGTGTCTTTCTTATTTTTTAGGCTCCGTAACTGAGTACAAACAGCAAATAACCTAACATCAGAAGGGAAAAAAATTGAATCCAGGTAGGGTTTGAACACAGGACTAACCACTTTTGATCTGGGTAACAAATGGGCTGGGGAAAGAAAGGCTTGAACTCTTAGGTAGCCCTTGACTTGCCTGGTAGCCGCACAGCAGTCCTGAAGCCATCATATGTATATTGTCACATGGAGAAGATGAGTTTGGTGATTTGAATGAGAATGATCATCATAGGCTCACATGTTTGAATGCTTGGGCCCCAGTTGGTAAAACTGTTTGGAAAGGATTAGGAGGTGTGGTCTTGTTGGAGAAGGTATGTTAGTGGGCTTTGAGGTTTCAAAAAACCAATGCCAGGCCCTCTGTCTGTCTTTCTGTCTCTCTAAAACTGTAAGCAAGCTCCCAATTGAATGCTTTCATTAGTAAGAGTTGCCTTAGTCATGGGGGTCTCTTCACAGTAGGACAGCAACAAAGGCCATGAGTGAATGTATTCATATTTTAGGAGCTAGGCTTTTGACTCTGTGAGATAGAAAATAAGGAATAAGGGCTGGGCATGGAGTTCAGTTGGTCAAGGGCTTGCCTAGCATGCTAAAGCCCAGGCTCCCACCCCTAGTCCTATAACTGTGGCACATGTCTGTAATCCCAGCCCTTGAGAGGTAGAACAGAGGGTTGGAAGTTCAAGATCATTCTTGGCTCCATAGCATATTTTAGGGCTGGCCAGGCTCCATAAGAGTCTATCAGAAACGAAGGAAGGAAATGGGAAGGGGCAGAGAAAAAGTATCTGGCATTCAATTGGGACTAGTTACATCAATATATGATTAAAAGATGTACACAGCCTTGCATACATGGATATGCACTTACTTGCACATGTACATATTGCATACATATAGCATATATATAGAACATATATATGTGTGAATATATATATGTATATATATATATATATTTCGTAGATCTGACTGGTGAGAGCCTGAAGTGTAGCACTGAAATAGCTATGAGGTTGGCCTTTTCTAAATGGCTGATTCTAAAGCTATAGGCTGAGCCTTGAACTTTATGCTGTAAAGTAAGAAAATGTTGAAAACAGTGCTGGGGAATTTCACGGTGGCCCAGTATGGAGGAATGCAAGCACCAGAATGAATAATGACAGCCTGTTAAAAACAAAAATCCTGCATGATCCCAAAGTAGGCCTACCTACCAGTGCCCCGGGCTCACTTCCTACCCCTCCCTCCCTCCCCAGCTCGATCTCCTCCAGTATCTCTTCCACCCCTGTTGACCCAGGTTGATTGCTTTTAGGGGCTCTGTCCTTCCTATTTCTTCTGCCTTGGGCCTCATGCATGGGACCAGCGTCCTACCTGCCCAGCCATACCCCCATCCCTATTATTGTTTCTTCTGAAACAGTTTTCCCTGTGTGTGCAGCTGACATCTTCCTGTGGCAATCCTTCTGACTCAGTGCTAGGATTACAGGTGTGTGCTACCATGACTGGCTTGCTTTTCCTTTTAAAGACATGGCACATTTCCTAATATCATTTAATGTTACTTGGATTAATTTATTTTAAAACAGCCTCCCTAATCACCTGTGTTTAGGTGTTTCCCTATGTAGTTTTTTGTCTGTAATTAAAGTTGTGTTCTACTTGGGTTCATTTCCTGAACAGAAGAGAAAAGGGGCCCTGGCATACTGGCTGCTCTGATTGATGTGAGAAAATAGTCGAACAAAAGTAGTTTGGAGGCCAGGGTTTAATTTCAGCTCACAGTGTAAGGTACAGTCTGTGTTTTGTAGAAGAAGCCACAGGTAGTTGCCATAGGCAGCACATATGCACAGAGCAGTGGATGCACACATGCATGCTGCTGCTCAGCTTGCTTCCTCCACTTTATAGTCCAGGACTCTGTCCGGTGTTGGTGCCAGCACTCAGGTGAGAGTGGGTTTTCCCACCTCAACTGATGAAGTCAAGATGATCCCCACAGGCATGCCTAAAAGCTCATCTTCAGTGGCTCTGGAATCTGTCACTATCATAGTACCATAGCAATGAAAATCCTGATTCCTGATTATTGCACCTCCAGAGCCTGGAGTGTGCCCGGTTCCTGTTGGCACAGACATTGGATGGATGGATATGGCTATTGTTGGCTGAATGAGTGTAAGCACTCCTATTTTCTAGCTGAAATGCTATTTGACATGGGCCAGTTGCCGCCTTACAGAGAGACTCCTCCAGCACTGTTGAGTTGAGTGAAGCCTTCCGAAGCCAATGAATCTCCAACCTCCTTTACACAGAAGTCTTTCTCTTGGCTGCCCTCTGGTGGAGGCGATTCTGACAAGCAGAGGGGGAGTGTTTAGGTTACCAGAAACAAAAATGGGAAAATGCAGGTCATGAACTGGGTGGATCCCTTAAAGAAATCATTCAACTGGGAAGTCATCCACTAGAGTATTTGTCTAGTTTGTACAGAGCCTTGGGTTCAGTCCTCACTGCTGCGGAAAACTATGTGGTGGCCTGTGCCTGTAGTCCTAGCTCTCAGAAGGTGGAGACAAGAAGGTCAGAAATTCAAAATCATCCTTGCCTACACAGTAAGTTTGAGATCAGCCAGGGCTACACAAGACCTCCTTTCAAAAAAAAGAAAAGTCAACCCTAACCCTAACCCTAACCCAGATTTCTAACATTATGGGCCAGGTGTAGCATCACACACTTTTAATTTCAGTACTGAGGAGGCAGAGGTGGGTGGATCTCTGTGAGTGTGAGACCATCCTGGGTTATATAGTGAGACCCTGTCAAGAAAGATTTACATATTTAATTAATTAATTAATTAATTAATTTTAGGCAGATGGTCAAGTTAGTCCTAGAAAATGATAAGTGGTTAGATTGTAGAGGTCCATAGCTTAGAGTGTGGGATGGCAGTAGACTGACATGTTCAAACACTGTACTGAAGGCCATTCTCTTCATTAAGATGCACCTACATTTTCATGCTGATGTGTGGGGTCATGGGTGCCAGACACTTTCCTTTGAAACACTGCTTCTGAGCAAAAAAATGTTTGGTAGATTCCCAGCAAGTGTTCCCCAGCACCATTTCTCAGTGTGCATTCTGGAGACTTTTCCTCCCATATACTCACATAACATGCTCTTCATTCTGTTTTGGAGTAGTACTCATATAAAATGAAAATTTCCTCCATTACTGGGGATGAACCCAGGAGCTAGAACAAGGGTCATGCTTTCAGCTATAGAGAAATCAACAGAAATCTATCTGTGTACAAGGAGTCTGATCCCTATGATCAGAGGGTAAATCATGACTGAGTCTTAGGATCTTTATATATTTGATTACATTTATTTTTGTGTTTATGTATGTTTGCATGAAGGTGTGTACATGCCACAGCCACAGTGTGGAGAAAACAACTTTTTAGGCTTCTTCTACCATATGGGTCCCTGGCTTGGCAGTGAGTGCTTTTACTCTCTAAGCCATCTTTACACACACACACACACACACACACACACACACACACACACACACACACAGTGTGACCTTAAACTTGCACAACTTTCAGAGATCTTCTTGTTCCTGTCTCTTGAGTGCTGGAGTTCAAGGCATATATCTGTTGTAAATGGTTCTGGCCTGGTCTTTCTGGTCTAGCCTCAAGGTTTAGACCCACAGTCCCTCTCCCCCCAGATACACATGCAGTCCCACAGAATCATACAGACATTTGTGTTATTTTTACAATGATTGACCTAGGGCCCAGGCATATAATTGATAACTCCTTCATCTGAATTCAACGCATCTTGTTCAGCGGCGCGACTCAGTTTTTCTCAGAGCAGCATTTCAGCTTCTTTCTTCTATGTCTGCTGCCGTCTCCTTGTTGTGTTTGTGGCAGCTCTCTGTCTGGCATCTATCTCTGTTCTTCCTGTACTCAGAGTTTTCTTAGCCTGGTAGCCCCACCCATACTTCCTGTCTGCCTTTGGCCAATTAGCTTTTTATTAAACCCATAGGCAGGAAAAATATTTATAACATTACTAGCATAATCCTACTACATATATCACCATGCCTAGAAATTTCTAATATTTTAAGTGGAAATTTAATAATGAATGGTCTGACTTAGAACTTGTTCCCTCCTGATTCTTTTAAAAAGTGACTTATTTGTATGGTGTGCGTGTATGCACTCATAATTCCTGAGCCATTTCCCCTGCCCTCCCCTAATTTTTATGAGTTAGTTATGAAACACTTTGCTAGGATTTGGTGTAAATATTGGACTTCCCCTCTTTGGCAATGTGAAATTAGGACCCAGGCCTGCACCTGGAGCTAGATGAGGCTTTGTTCCCTACCTGGCATGTGCCACAGAATTAATCCAGACAACTGAGGTCTGGAGTGAGCAGTTTTTATTCTAGCATTCTATAAATTAAATAGAATATGGTAAAGTCAGGCATGGTTGTACATGCCTGAGAACTCAGCACTAATGAGGCTTAAGCTATCTTGGGCTACATAATAAGCTCTTGCCTTAAATAAATGAGTGGAAATAATAGACAGTTATCTCAGGAAACTGAAATTTGTCAACAGAGGTTTCTAGCGTGCATTGCCCAGCCATGTTGCTCTGAGGACTGCCCACTGTGAACTCCCTTGCATTCTACTACAAAAATGCTCATCCCTACCTGTGTGGGTTGCTGTCTGGGGTATGTTGAGGCAGTGTAGACACCTGTAATCCCAGTGCTGGGGAGGAGACAGAAGGATTCCTGAGGCTCACCAGCTAGGTAGTCTAATAGGCAAGCTCACTGAGTATTCTCTCACTGAATAGATAAGCTCAAGTTTCATTGAGAGACATTGAGAAAAGAAGGTGGAGAGTGATTGAGAAGATACCTGATGGCAACCTGTGGCCTGCACACCCACATACACATGCACCTGCATGCATGCATATATGAGAACATTGGCACCTGATGGCAACCTGGGGCCTGCATACCCACACACACGTGCACCTGCATACGTGCACCTGCACACGTGCATATATGAGAACATTGGCACCTGATGGCAACCTGGGGCCTGCACACCCACATACACATGCACCTGTATACATGCACCTACACACATGCATCCATGAAAACACTGACACCTGATGGCAACCTGGGGCCTGCACACCCACACACACATGCACCTGCATACATGCATGCACCTGCACACATGCATCCATGAAAACACTGACACCTGATGGCAACCGGGGGCCTGCACACCCACATACACATGCACCTGCATGCATGCACCTGCACACATGCATCCATGAAAACAATGACACCTGATGGCAACCTGGGGCTTGCACACCCACATGCATACATGAGAACATTGACACACCTGTACCACACACACAATAACTAATTAGAATCTTTCATGCCTTATATGAGCTTTTGCGATCTCTGTGGACATTCTTAGTAGTTAAAAACTTGAAGGTCCTTGTTTCTGATAGACAGAAAGGCCCTTCACTCACGTAACAACAGCATTGTACAGTCAGAAGAATGCCTTGCTTTGGTGAAGGTTGTGTGGGTGTTTTCATTTTATTAATAAATCGGTGTGGATACAACAGCTCATTGGCATCTTCTGACACTTGGTACTGGCACAGCCCAGCTTTTAGAAGGTACCCGATAGGAGGCTTTGCAATGCTCTCAGTATGTGACAGTTGTCTAAAATTTGTCGGATGAATCACCATACTCAATACTGAAACACTTAGTCAAGTTGTAGCAATCAAAAGAGCACCATGGTTACCAAATATTTTTGTAAAAAAATTACTAATTTAAAATTGTCTCATTGACTTCAGTTCCACCTAATTGTGGTGCACAGCTCCAGTTTGATCTGGAGCAAGATCACCATTGGGGAAAGTCTTTGGATATTATGCTATGCATTTCTGATGCCTCTAAAAAGGGTTGTGCAGAGGCTGGAGAGAGAATTCAGATTTTAACATGCTTGCTGCAGCAGCAGGAGCTCAAATCTTCAGACCCGCAGGATTTATATACAGGATGAGAAAGGCAACCTCAGGAGTCAGGGGACTTGGAGCAGCCTGGCTATCAGGACCAGCCATATCATCGAATTTTGGGTTCTATTGAGAGAGCCTCAGATTGAACAACAGATTGGAATGTTCCTACTTAAAAACACGCATTTATGCTGGGTGGTGATGGTGCATGCCTTTGATCCCAGCACTTGATAGGCAGAGACAAGAGGATCTCTGTGAGTTAGAAGCCAGTCTGGTCTACAATGCAAGTTTCAGGAGAGCCATGATTGTTACATAGAGAAACCCTATCCAAAAAATCCAAAACTAAACAAATACAAAACAAAACCAGGCACACATACACCCAGCACATGAAAAGGGAAAACATAAGAAACTGTGAGTGTCTTATGTACATTGTGAGTGTGTGAGTTTGTGCATATGTGTGTGAGTAGGTACAAGTGTATGTGTGTGTGACTGCCTCTGCTGTCTTTCCTCAAGCCCCTTGATAATTTGAGACAGAGTCTCTCACTAATTTGGGGCTCAATGATAGTCTAGGAGGTTGGCTAGCAAGTCTCAAGCTCTTTAGTATCTGGATATTTGAAGTACACCCTACCACACCTCACTATTTTTCCTGGGTTCTAGGGGCTGGAACCCAATTCCTTATGCTTGGGTGGCAAGCACTCTACTGACTGAGTTATGTCCATCCCCCAAGTGGCTCACATGTATCTCAGATTCCTTTTTATCTTTTCTTCTTCCCTGGAGGAGAGTTTCTTAATCAGCTATCTGAACCTAGAATCCTGATAAATGCAAGTACTTGAGAAATGAATGAAACAAGGGGCCTACAAAGAAACAGAGAAGTAATCAAGTCCGGGAGAGTGAGAGAAATTAGATGTGACAGTCATGGAGATAAGGTTGAAGGAGTAGCATCTGTGTTCCAGCAAACTGAAGGAGATGCTAACCCTTTGGAAAGTGGCATCATGTAGGATGGGTGTGGCCTGGGTGCCAGATGTGTGTGGATAAAATCTCAGCTCTCCTCTCTTGCTAAACAAGCCGTTAAACTTGTCTCAGCTCACTTTCTGTTCTTGTATTTTATTTCCGTCCATTTGATGTGTGGTTCCCAGTGAACTCAGGAGCTGGAGCGTTTGCTTGGGTGTTAGTAGTGTTCACGTTGTAATAACTTGTCCCATGAAGGAATAGAGTGTGAGCCAATGTTGGCAGCATCTGTGTTCGCAGATGTTTATCATTCCTTTTCTTAAAGAAGTTAAAATGCATGTTTATACTTTTTCTCCCATTGGTTTTTTTGAGATAGAGTCTCTTGTGGCTCAGGCTGATATGAAGACTCACCATGCAGCCAAGGATGACCTTGAATTCCTGGTCCTCCTGTCTGAGATCACAGGTGTTTGCCTGACAATAGTCATACATCTTAATGCACTGCTTGGTTTCCTCTTTTTTTTTTGTCTTTTAACAGACATTGTGCTGCATGGTGTTTTATGAGCTGTCTATCAGAACATTTACTTTGGTCGCTGTGTATTAACACTGGGTAGTGCTGCCATCACCCATTCTGCCAGAAGCAAGTCTGTTACGATTTATTGTAATTTTGACACTTGCTCCACCTTGCTCTGGGGTGCAGCCACTGGAGTATCTGCATCTGGGGCTTCTGCAGCCAGAAGTGGAAGCTGATTATCAGGTTGAAGGACCACCTGGTAGATCCTGCCAAAATGCTTTGGAGAGCTAGCCCACCAGAATCTGATTCAAGGTTTGTTTTCAGCTTTCTGGGCTCCTGACTGAGATCAGAGGTGTGAACTTTCCCTTACTTTAGTTTCCATTTTCCTAAGTTTTGAAGTAACTGTTTCATCTGGATGTTGGTGTTTGCACTGTCCCTGGTGACCCCTCTCTGTGCACATGTCTCTTTTTCTCAGTGATTGGTTGGAACACTGGATTTAAGGAGTTGCTTTTAAAATTCTAGATGTGATACCCGACAGCTGGCTCAGTGGTTAAAAGCACTGGCTGCCCTTACAGAAGACTCAGGTTCATTTCCCAGCATCAACATGGCGGCTCCCAACCATCTGTACCTCCAGTTGCAGGGGTGCATCCAGGAATTCATGTGGTGCATAAACTTAAATGCAGGCGAACAATCATAGACACGATAGTAAAAAAATGAAAATAAAGTCTTGATGCAGTCTTTTTCTTTCTTTACTCATCCTCCCTCCCTCTCCCCCCTCCCCTCCCCATTTCTCTTCCCCCCATCTCCCCTTCTCATGTAGCCCAGGCTAGCTTGGGCTCGATGTGTAGCCGAGGATGACTTTGAATTGATAATCTTCTCCCTCCACCTCCCAAGTTCTTCTAAGCACATACTACCATGATGGACTCAAGTTGACAGTTCCTTATTTTACCTTGGTGAGCCTCTGGATTGTCTAGGCATGTCTTATAGTCCAGGCATTCGTGGTAGATTCTTTCTTTATAGAAGCTGTCCAGATTGAAATGATTGTTGAATAAGAAGAGAATATTAGCATTAACTATGTAAGTGATATGTTCTTCCTAATGTAAATGATTTTTTTAGAAGGAAAATGGGGGCTTGGATTGTGATGTGGCTCAAGGATGAAGTGCTCCCAAGGGTTCAGTCCCTGGGACAGGAACAGAGAGAGAGAGGGGAGGGGTATAGAAAGCTGGCTTCTCTTTGTTAACAGTTGGTCAGCTTTGGTGTCACCCACAGAAGTTTGCAGTTGCCCTGGCTGTCTGGGTTCACAGCTCAGGGAGCTCAGATGGCCTCTTGTAGCTCCTGTGCCCTTTCCGTCCACAGTGCTCAGGGTCAGCTGGAGTTGGCTTAGATGAGTTAGGCTAAGACCTCTGATTTCTCAAGAAGAACTGGGGAAGCTAGAATTGTGAATTCTCGGAAAGGGTCATCTTGAGAAAGGCTTTCCTTTGGTTCCTGGTGGGGGGGGTTGCAATTTCTGAGGAACCTTCCCCTTTTCTTTAATCTGTAGCAAGATGGTTTGTGATGGTGGGACTGTAACAGAGAGAAACACTCAGCTCATCAGGCAGAAGGTAAAAAAGGATGTGCCCCATGGACTGCAGACTTTTTAACAATCCTTTCTCTCCATAGTAGTGTCTGGGAATGAAGCTTTTAACAGTCTGACCCATACCATAACACTCTACCCCATCCCCAAAGACTCACATGTATCTCATAATGCAAAATGTCAAGAGTCTTCACAACACTGGGAAGGCAAAAGCATGCAGACCTGAGGTACTGATAGGCCTGTTCTAATCTAGCCTGCTTGGTGCTCTCCAGGCTAGTGTGAGAGACCCTGTCTCAAAAGAAGGTGGACAGGGCCTAGGAAATGATAACCCAGTGTGCTGGATAGTTTTCTGTCAGTTCGACACAAGCTAAACTCAGCTGAGAGGGGGGACCTAAATTGAGATAATCCTTCCATAAAATCTGGCTGTAAGAGAGCCTGTAGGGTATTTTCTTGGTCGGTAATTGATGGAGAAGGACTCAGCCCATTGTGGGTGGAGCCATCTGTGGGCTAGTGGTCCTGGGTTCTATAAGAAAGTAAGCTGAATAAACCATGAGGAGCAGGCCAGTAAACAGCTCCCCTCCGTGGCCTCTGCATCAGCTCCTGCCTCCAGGTTTCTGCCCTGTTTGGGTTCGTCAAATGGTGAGAAGTGATGTGAAAATGTAAGCCAAATTAGCTTCCCCTCCTTGCAGGTTGCTTTGGTGTGGTGTTTTATCACTGCAATAGTAACCCTAAGACACTCAGGTTGTCTGCTGGCTTTCATGTGAGCTCTTGTGTGCTTGAATGCATACATGCACACACACACAGAGAGAGAGAGAGAGAGAGAGAGAGAGAGAGAGAGAGAGACTGAGAGTGTGTGCTGTAGACGAGTAGGGAAAAGTCAAGGGCAGAAGAAAAGAGGTCAGGTGAAAGAGGATAGTGACTTGACCAAATTAATATCAGTAGAGGCAGGCAGACTCACCAACTTGTGGGATAGCCAACAGGGTTGCTAATGGAATAGATGGGAAGGTCTGACAGAAATGGAAATGAATGATTCCCGGGGGTTTTGTTTTTTTAACTCAAATTATTACAGCAATAGAATTACCATTGACTGAAATGCAGAAGAATGGGGATGTGTTGAAGATCAGCTTTGAAATATTAAGTTTGAGTTCCGTATAAAACCATTCAAGTTGGGTGTGGTGGCCCACACCTCTTGTCTTAGTTCCTTTTCTATGGCTGTGAAGAGACACCACGACCAAGGCAACTTAGAAAAGAAAGCATTTAATTGAGGCCTTGCTTACAGTTTCAGGATGAGTCCATGGCCGTCGTGATGGGAAGAATGGCAGGAGGCAGTCAGACATGATGCTGGGGCAGTAGCTGAGAGCGCACATTCTGATCCAGCAATTGGAGGCAGAGAACAGAGACCGAGTGTGGCGTGGGCTTTTGAAATCTCAAGGCCACACACCTCCAACAAAGCCACACCTACTTCAACAAAGCCATACCTAATCCTTCCTAAACAGTTCCACCAACTGGGGACCAAGCACTGAGATATATGAGCCTATGGGCCAATCTCATCCAGTGTTATTTTAACAATGGGAGGTGGACCTGGACTGACCCTTCAAACCCCAGTCCAACTATAGGAACACCTGACTCACTCTTGATGGGGGGGGGGAGGA
>PVIH01001294.1:159967-245769 GCA_004025045.1 Sigmodon hispidus
ATACAGGGATGGAAAAAAAAAATTCAGAGGGAAAGATGAACACAAAAAAATGTATGTGTAGCAATCTTATTTGTATTTCCACCCTTGATAAGCCATGCTTATCATTCTTATCCTCTGTATAGTTATTGTTAACTCTTCCACATTTTAAATTCTTTTTACTGTGGTTTTTTTTTTTTTTGATAAATACAAAATAAAGAAGGAAAAAAAAAAAAAAAACAATGGGAGGTGGAAGCAGAAGGATTCATTCAAACCAGCTTCAGACTGGCTGTGGTGTGTGCCTTAATCTCAGAGCTTGGGGGGAGGCAAAGTCCGGTGGATCTCTGAGTTCAAGGCCAACCTGATAGAACCTCTATATAGTGAGACCCTGTCTCAAAAACAAACAAACAAAATACAGAACGAAATCACAAGCCAGCCTCTCCCTGGACCTGACTATCATCAATTTCTATGGTCTTAAATATGCCATCTCAAGATCTTTCCCTCATTTTCTGATTATTGTTGACATAAAATAAGTGAAAGACAAATTCTCTAAATTTATTGGGGTTTTGCGGCACCAGATGGATAAAGTGGGGACTTGACTTCCCCAAGATCATGTTGAGAAGAAGGTTTTATTGTAGATATGAGAGTGAGAACAGACAGAGGCATCTGGAAGAGTCCAGAACAGGAGAAGTAGTACACTAAACATGGCCAGCAGAGTGAACTGGGCTGTGATGGGGAGAGAGAGGTGGAGGGAGCGGAGGGAACAAGAGAGGAAGCAAAGAGAGAGAAAGAAGAAAGCAAGGGGGTGCAAAGGAACCAGACAGCACGTGACCCAGATGGCAAAGTTACATAGGAAGGAGAATGTGGGGAAGGGAAGCCCATGAACTGGGGACATTATGGTGGGGGGAGAATTGCTGAGAGGGGCCGCCAGCTCTGTGAGCGAGCCTGCGGTCAGCATATGCTTTGATGTGTTGATGGCACCACAGTCGTCATTTGTCCAGTCTCTTTGGGACCTGGTGCAGGTTTTCTAGATTATCTGCATCAGAGGATGCTGGGATAAGACAGGGAAAGGGGAAAGGAGGAGGAAGGAGCACTGTCTACCTGAGCTGAAAACAAAGACCACTGCTCACTCTGCTGTGTCTGGAGCTGGTGCAGGCTTCAGGGCGAGCTGGCTACACTTGGGTTGCCTATGTGAGACACTGCAGAAATTCCTGAACATTGCTTTGTGGGTATATATGTATGTAGACTCTCCCTCATAGAAAGTTTAATTTCTGACTATTCCTTCATGGGTATGCGTGTGTACGGACAAGTGCCTCCTCCATGGAAGGTTTGGCAGAAATGACTCCAGGTTGGTATTTGACAACATTCATGTCCTATGTCTACATAAAATCCCTTTGTAAATGATCTAGTTGTTTATTAAACAATTTTAGCTTCCAGTAATGTTGATTGTTTGATTTACATTTGGAAGTACCAAAAAGCTATGTGACCACGCTTTCCATGTAGATTACAAATTAATTGATCCCCCTCCCCAGTTCTTCACGTGAGACTCCTGAGGAGAACGGCAATAAAGGATGAGTGAACTGGAACAGTTGAGGCAGGAAGCTGAGCAGCTGCGGAATCAGATCCAGGTAGGAAATGTTTCATTCTGAAGCTTCACTGCCTACTTCATTTTCAGCAGTGTGTAAACAGCATTTATTAGTTTATTGGTCAACACATATTAAATCATACATGAGGCTAGAGGGGGTTGGTCCCTCCTGAGCTGTGACGTCATTCACCTCTAAGAGAAGACAGGAGGATCTGGAGTTCAAAGTCTTCCTTTGTCACTGGGTCAGGTTGGGTGGTTCAGTGGGTAAAGGTGCTTGCTGCGAAGCTGGATGACCTGAGTTCTGTCCCCAGGTCCTACATGGCAGAAGGAGAGAGCCAACTCCCGACAACTGTCCTCTGATCTCTCCATCTGTGCTGTGGTGAACATGCCCACACACACAAAGTAAAATCTTCAAATTAACGAGAGGTAGAATGTGTAACCTAGCTGAGAGACAACGGAAATGATGAGGACTCATCTCAGAAGGGATCGGTGTGAGAAAGCAAGGCTAGTGGAGGAAGGATGATCAGAAACAGTATCTGCCCAGATGAGAATGTACTGAAAGCCATAGTTATTATACACCAATGGAAAACATTCAAAAATCCTCTTCTTTGCAGACTGAGACTTGTTGATTTTTGGTGGGATATGAGGGGTAGATGTTGTCATGTAACATGAGAAAATATCTCGATGGTATTTTTTTGCAAAACAATAATCATAAAAGACAGATGAGATACCTTTCAGCCTTGTAAGTCAACTGAAGGAACATATAAACTGAAATGAGTCACAAGAAGTAAGTGACCTGCAGGCCAACAGTGAAGCAGATGACAGCATTCAGGGGCTGGGGAACATCCAGAAAGGAAAACTAGAAATGAAAAGGTGTCGTAGCCTCTTTGCAGCTGGTGGAGGAGGGAATGTGCTGTCAGTGTCCCAGCAGCGGCCTGCCTCTTCACAGAGAAAAGCATGTGCTGAAACCATTTACAGAGAAGAACAAGCAGGGAGAAGTCCTGATAACCTGGAATGTAGCTGGGGAGCCCTTGCCAATATGGATGATTGGCTAGGTCAAAACCAGTGGTTCTCAACTTGTGGGTCACGCCCCCCCCACAGGGAGATTGAACAACCCTTTCACAAGGGTCACCTAAGACCATCAGAAAACACAGATATTTACATTATGATTCATAACAGTAGCAAAGTTAATTATGAAGGAGTAATGAAAATAATTTTATGGTTGGGGGTCACCACCACACAAGGAGCTATGATAAATAAAGGATTGCAGCACTAGGAAAGTTTCACTGTTCAAAACAGTATAAAAGCAAAGAACACAGTCTGTGGAGATATTATGACAAAGCAGGAGGCAAGAAAACCAGAGGGGATGAAGAGCAGCCAACAGAAAATGCTCCCCAGGGAGTAAAACTGCGCTGTTTTACCAAAAAGGTGTAGTTTAGTAGCTGAGCCAGCATTTAGTGTGTGTGAGCTCTGGGTTCCATTCCAGCACCAAAAATAAAAAATCCCAAGATGTATCTCTACACACTAGACCGAAACACCTCAAGTGTTTGTTAATGGCTTCAGTCACAGTTGCTTAAATGCAGACTGCTTGTGCAGTTTAGTTCTCTGAGGGTGGAAAAAGGGCTCAGAAGTTAGGAGCACTGGCTGTTCTTCCAGAAGACCTGTGTTCAATTTCCAGTACCCATGTATCAGCCTGCAACTATCTGTGACTCCAGGCCTAGGGGATCAGAGCCTTCTTTTCCTCTGAAGGCACAAGGCATGTACATATATATATATATATATATATATATATATATATATATATACAAATATATTCAGACAGAACATTTACATAAAAACAAAATTTAAACCAAGCTTGGTAGTGCACACCTTTAATCCCAGCACTTAGGAAGCAGAGGCAGGGAGAGATCTCTGTAAGTTTGAGGCCAGCCTGGTCTACAGAGCAAGTTCCAGGACAGCCAGAGCTACACAGAAAAACCCTGTCTAGAAAAACATAAAACAAAACAAAAAACAAAAACAAATAAAATTTAAAACAGATTAAAAATGTAAAATTCTTGGAAGGTATTGCTGGTAGGTCTTCATGACCTTAGCTTAGGAAAGACTTGTCATGACCTATACTGCCTGGGGATTGACTAAACTAGGTGAAAGAAATGGAAAAAATGACAGATGTACTTAGAGAAAATGCTGGAATCTGGTGGGCCATGTGCTCTGCTGGAAGCGCACCACCAGTCAGCAACTCACTATGGTCCTTGACATGGTCATGTTCGTGTCAATAATACACATTTGCTTAGGACTTCATAACACTCCCCACAGTTAAATATGATGTCAAAGTACAACAAAAGGAAAAACACCAGAAAATTATATCTCATCAAATGAAAACTTACCAAAGAACACTATCAAGGGGCCAGAAAAATGGCTGAGTGGTTAAGAACACTTGCTGCTTTTGCGGAGGACCCCAGTTCAGTACTCAGAGCTCACATTAGCAGACTCACAACTCACCCATAACTAGCTCTAAGGATTTAACATTCTCTCCTGGCCTATCCAAGCTTTTCACACACACATGCATAAATAAAAATAAAATATAAAAACTCTATAAGGACTGGAGAGATGGCTCAGAGGTTAAGAGCACTGACTGTTCTTCTAAAGGTCCTGAGTTCAATTCCCAGCAACCACATGGCAGCTCACAACCATCTATAGTGAGATCTGGTACCCTCTTTTGTATACTGTATACATAATAATTAAGTAAATATTTAAAAAAGAAAACTAAACACCTTAAAAAAAACTCTAACAAGTTTGAAAATTAGACATCTTGTAAATACCAAGTATCTAGAATATGTAAAGAACAACTATATCTGGACAATAAAAAGACAATTTGATCTAAAAGTTGGAAAACCTTTAACTAGAGATCCCCTCAAAGACATGGAAAGACAGATATACAAGCACATGCACACACACAGACACAAACACAGATGTACACCATTACATGCACAGAGTTATACTCACAGATACACACACACACACACACACACACACACACACACACACACACACACACGAAGTGCATGGAAAGATTCCCAATAAAACCCAAAGCATAGTTAGATACTCACAGCTAAGATGGCTAACCCTAACCCTAACAAAGAGTTGGCAAGGATGCAAAGATGCTGAGGAGCTGCAGCCCTGGACATCCCTGGTGTGGCAGCTTTGACCAGCAGCAAGTAGAATCCCCAAAGAGATGGAAGACGTGGGAACACAGCATCATGCTTTGTAATAACTGAAAAGTGGAAACAATTATGCCCAAAACTACCGGATAGAATGTTGAAAAGTCATCCATTAGAGCCATCAGCCTTAAAGTGGAGGCACACTGCTGGATGCAGTAACATGGCTGAACCTTGGAAACACACACAGTGGAAGAAGCTGTGTACTATGGTTTGATTTAGGTCTGATTGGCCAGTCCACAGAGAAGGGACAGAGTGGATGGGAGAAGCTGTGGTATGCAGAAAAGGGGGATCTGGTAGATAGAGTTTCTTTGGGAACAGATAGATGACATGGTAGATATGTCCTATATTGGATCATGATGTGGTTCAGTTCTGAATATACTGAAAAAACACTAAATTGTGTGCCTTATAATGGCCCTTTTTATGTTAGATAAAGTTTATTTCAGAAAACTTTAAAAATAAGATGATGTGATACAATAAAGGTTTATTTTCAATAAATACAAGCCTGCCCCATCTAAAGGTTCCCCCATCTTAACATGTCATCACCTTTCTTTGCTCTAGGATGCCAGGAAAGCCTGCAATGATGCCACGTTGGTTCAGGTAAGATGCCCCCCAGTTCATGGCAGCAGTTCACATGAAGTATCACAGTAACAATCCAGACTGTTACTGAAGGTGCTGTTCACACATACACTGCTGAAATAGACATCTGCAGGACAGCAAATGCTGTGGAGACATGAACAGTCATCTAGTTTGTGCTTATTTTTAAGCACGTTCTGAATTTTTTGGTATATCCTGATTAACCTTTTTTTTCTGTATACTCTGTGTGTGTGTGTGTGTGTGTGTGTGTGTGTGTGTGTGTGTTTGTGTGTGTGTGTGTTGCCCTTAGCAGTCAGAGGAAAAGTCATATCGCCTGGAATTGAATTACAGGTAGCTGTGAGCTGCCATGTGGGTGCTGGGAATTGAACCTGGGTCTTCTGGGAGAGTGACTCTTCTTTCCAGCTCTGTGGCTTTCTTATAGACAATTGCAAATGTTTTCTTCCTTTGTTATTTATTGCTAGTTTCCCTTTATGGCTGGTGTACTTTCTTTTTTCCCCTATGAAAACATCATGTGTCCATATTTGAGGGCACACAGACAGCTGGGTACATATGCAGTGTATCAGACCAGAGTACTGGAGTTTCCGGTGTTTGTCATTGCTTTGTGTTGAGAGACCCAAACCACCTTTCTTCCAGCTCTCCATAAACTGTCTGATGTGGGCTGGCAAGATGGGCTTCAGGCCAGACAATTGCCCTGCAAACCAAAGACCTCAGCTCCACCCCTAGAAACTGAATAAGGTGGAGGAGAGAAGGAACTCCACAAAGTTTCCCTCTGACCTCGCCATGCATCTCTCTCTTCCCTGCCCCAACACACCATCACCAACAGCACTGAGTACAACGTTTAAAGTATTTGTAGTGGGCCCAGAGAAAGTTTCTTCACTATCGCCGTCAGGTGGGCACCTGCTGCCTGATTGGTTGTTTTAGGATGGGGAGAAGATGCCTCCCAGCTGGGCTGGAATACCTTCTGATTACCCAGGACCTTAGGCACTTGACCTTGGGTGCTTAGCCTTGGGGGTTTAGAAACTTCTAAGGATAAGGGCCTAGAAACTTCTCAGCTCCCAAAATAGCTGCAGGCCTCCAGGTGGAGGGGCTTTAGTTTCCACAGTAGGCAGCGGATGGGCAGACAGCGTCTGGATGCAGTTCAGAGCCTACCCTTACAGGGCAGCTTGCCCGCTCACCCATCTTCCTTCCTACCTGTCTTCGTGGAGCTTCATGAAAGTTTGGAAGCCTGTGTGTTTACCTTAGCGTCTCATCTGGAAAAGCACCCAGCACCCAGTGTGTTAATGATGGCATTTGTGACCTGAACTCACAACAGTTCTGTTGGACTCTTTGTGCCAAGTCACCTTCAGGTGCTGTCAATTTGTTTCTGCTACTGAGATGTCTAAAGTGAAGACCTATATTATTGTCTCTTTCTAAAGATCACGTCTAATATGGACTCCGTGGGTCGAATACAAATGCGAACAAGGCGCACTCTCCGAGGCCACCTTGCTAAGATCTACGCCATGCACTGGGGATATGATTCCAGGTCAGTGGCTGTCATTCTAAACTGCCCACTGAAGTTTGGGTTTTTTGCTGTTGTTGTTTTTCATTAAGAATCATTGTTCGCATTTTCTCTCCTCAAAACAAGCCTGATTTGTGCAGTGTTTGTGTGGCAAGTTGTCCTTCGATCTCCACTGTGGATTCACAAGTACACATAAGCATACAGAGTAGTAATAATGTTAATAAATACTTTTTAAAGTTTCTAAGATGAAAAATAAATTTTGCTTCACCTCTCAAAAAGAACTTTGCCTAGTGACCCGTGAAAACGATTTAGAGGAGGATTTCTTTCTTTGTTCTAGAATTAATATGCCTTCCCAGTGAGAAATCATTCTGCACACTTAGAGATTATTAAAGGAAAATGCTTTTTAAGATGGCTCACATCCGGCTCTGGAGAATGCTCAAAGTGGAGCTGGTCTTGGATGGAAGATTTCACTAGCTTGTATACACCTTAGCCTTATGTGGTCCACATACACTGTCATCCTTAAATCTCTTTCAGGCCCTGGCCCCGGTCACACTTTGAACAGTTTAAAAAGACAAGAGACACAAGTCTGGCCATTTAGGCAGATGAGAGATTTACATAGCAAAGATACGACATATTGCCAGAACTATTTTAGATATATCTGTGTATACGTTTTCAAATAGTTGTTATCGGAGTCATTTTGCCCGTTTGGCAGAGTTGTGCTTTTTTCAGGAGAACTGGAGGTTTATGGCAGGCCGGGACTCAACTTTGGTTGTGACCCTCAGCTGCTCCTTGCAGCCTGTTAGAGGAGTGTTCTCTGATGTGAGGGTTGCCTCCTGGCTGGTTGTAAACCAGAATTGCCTCCTTTGTTATGGGAATGAAGTCTGTTGGCTGCCCAGTCCTGGAGAATAATGTTTACATCCCAGCATGTTAAATTTCACTTTTAACAGTCCTGGTCTGCAAACTAGTCAGCTTTGGGGTGTTTCTAGAGGAGCATTCCTTTGATTAGTCTACTTTGAATGTTTTATTGTCTTCCAAGCAGGTGAGTGAAAATAACAGCCCCATCTTTACAAAGAAGTGTTACTGTAATGTGTTTTTAAATATATAAACATTATTTTCTCTAGGAAGGAGTTGTTTCTTTTGAGATAGGACTAAACTCAAAATTAATATTCTCCTGACTCAGGCTCCTACGTGCAAAAGATAAAATGTGTCTTGGGAGGAGGATGCCTGGACCTGTGGGCCTTCTGGTCATGCAGCCCAGGACACAGATGGAGTTTCAGCCACAGGAGGCTTTGCTCCACCAGTCTTGACTCTGTGGTCACTGCATTTTCTTTGTTCTGTTCTGGACTTTTGCTTTGTCATCACATATAAAATGTAAAAGGCACAAAACCAGGTACAATTACAAAGACGACTCAGTTTTCTCCTCTGTGGACAAAGGTTTCCTTCTGTGTCCATAGAAGGGAGGTCCAAAGGTGGGCTGAGACCAGTTCAGGGGAACATCGATGCCTCTAAGAGTCCAAGCGGAGAGAGAAGGAAGAAGACCGAGATGGCCATGGACCTGGCTGTGAGGAGTGGAGCAGGGGGTGTGGGGAGGGGGAGGGAAGCCCTGAGATAGAGGGAGCATAGGGCAGGGAGGAGGTGAGAAGAGCCAGCTTGGACTCTGAAGTGTGTAACAGGTACCTGTGAGACAAAGGGAGCCCGGGACTTTGATACAGAATGGATACCACACGGCCATTTGTCCCTTCTGCCTTTTGGAATTTGGGGAAATGGGGTTTCCTTTAGACCTGACAAGGTTTACTCACCATTCCTAGCCCAAACACGGTCTTATTGTTTATTAATATTAAAATACCAATTAGTAAGCAGATACTTAAGCACATCTACGTCTAAACTGTAGATATTGCTAAATCAATAACTCCACAAAAGTTTTAATTACACAAAATGAGTATTTTGATTGACTATATCCCCCAACTTCACCTCCCAGAGAGCGGTTTCTCTGTGTAGCTCTGGCTATCCTGGAACTCGATTTGTAGACTAGGCCAGTCCCAAACTCACAGAGATCCACCTGTCTCGGCCTCCTAGGTGCTGGGATTAGCACCCCCAGCAATGGAATAATCTTTTACTTCCCCAACCTAATATGCATACACCGTTATTCTATGATCGTTTGTGTTTACTAATCATGAGTTTACTATAATCTTGGCCTGAAAGTGGGGAGGATGTTGAATACACATAGTTTATCTGCCTCTTAGAAGGGAAGAGATAGGACTGGAGAGATGGCTCAGCGGTTAAGAGCACTGACTGTTCTTCTGGAGGACCTGAGTTCGATTCCCAGCATCCACATGGCAGCTAACAACTGTCTGTATTTCTAAGATCTGCCTCCCTTACACAGTTATACATGCAGGCAAAACACCAATTCACATGAAATAAAAATAAGTATTAAAAAAAGAAGGGAAGAGATAAAATTATATTATCAAAAACTTACATAAAACTAAGGCAGATTTTTTTTTTTAATTTGAGATAAAAAAAATATTTTGCCCTGGTCCGATGGGTGAAAGCTCTTACCACCTGATAACCTGAATTTGCTCCCCAGAGCCCACATGGTGGGAGGCGGGGAACTGCTCTGCCTCGGCTCTCCACACATAGAAACAAATAAGTTAACAATTAAAAATAAAATTGCCTTGATACCATAGACTCTTAACGCCAAATCTAATTACTGAAGCAATGTTAGTGATTATTGTCTTAAATTTTTGTCAAAAATAAAATATCACCTAGGAACCTGCCTCCTCCTTCCATGTATCCTGCTAATTAATTACTGGGTTACTATTTCTGTCGGCCACAATGAATACAGTTGATTTCTAAGTTTCCCTGGTCCCCCTGTTGTGATCAAGTGTTTGATCTGGCGTGATACATCAACGCTTTTCCCGTCCATAGACACGGATGATGGACGAGAGGTGGGCATGAGACACTTAGGCTGTTTCTTCGTAGGACTTTATTATTATAAACAATTATATTAATAACAGGGAGGGAGGGAGGGAGGAAGGGAGAGAGATAAAGAGGATGTGGGGCTGTGGGAATTCTTCTTAAATGGGGCTTGACGTCGGAACTCAGGAAGGGCATGGCTTCAGAGTCTAGAACAGAATCCTAACACCGCCTCTCTATAAACTCAGTTACAAGGAAACCTTTGCCCACAGAGGAGAAAACTGAGTTGCCTTTGTAATTGTACCTGGTTTTGTGCCTTTTACATTTTATATGTGATGACAAAGCAAAATTCCAGAACAGAACAAAGAAAATGCAGTGACCACAGAGTCAAGACTGGTGGAGCAAAGCCTCCTGTGGCTGCAGCTCCATCTGTGTCCTGGGCCGCATGACCAGAAGGCCCACAGGTCCGGGCTCCCCACAGTTTCCTGTCCCTACTCCCTCACCATTATCCTCCTCCCAAGACACATTTTGTCTTTTGCTCTCAGAAATTCCAATTTCTGGGGTGGAGGGATAGCTTAGTGGTTAAGAATAGGTTCTGTTATTCCAGAGGACCCAAGTTTGATTCGCAGCACCCACATCCAACCACCTGTAACTCCAGTTGCAGGGCATCTGACACCCCTCACCTCCATGGCACCTGCACCCAAGTATGTGTACAAGGCACATGTATACATGGTTATAAGCACAGAAAATTAAAACTCCATTTTTCACACATTGTCCTTTTTTGTTGTTTGCTTTTGTGTTTTGAGACAAGGTTTCTTTGTGTAGCCTAGCTGTGCTAGAACTAGCTTTGTAGACCATGCTGGCCTCGAACTCACAGAGCTCCACTTGTGCCTGCGCCTGTCTCTGTCTGGTACTGAAGACATGTGCTATCACCACCCAGCCCACACACTGTCCTTTTATTAATGCAACAAGCTAGAATGTATTCCTTTTATCTCTTTGGAATTTTTTTATACCATATCTTTGACATCTTTTACTTACTTGGCTTATCATAAACATGTGTTTGCGGCTTCTCTCACAAGGTGGCAGAAGCCCCCAACCGCACTGTGGCCTGCACAGTGCCCATAGCACCGCCCACAGCACCGCCCTTCACTCATGCTCTCCGAGGAAAGCCTGGTCTGAAAGGAATGTGACGACTAAGCTTGTCATTCAGTTCTCAGCCACTCCACTAATATCTACCGAAACCTTCATCAGTAACTAAATGCCACAAAGGAAAACTGGAATCATAGACAGAGGCACTTTTAGTCGGTGGCTAAATACTATAATTTCTGTTTAAAGTGTTTGGCATGGAACATACTGTTTTAAAAGTTGGAAGAAAAGTTATTTTAGTATTCAGGTTTTATTAGAAAAACTGTTTTCTAAAATGTCTTTCAAAGATGAAATACATAACTATTTTTCCTCTCAGTGTCAAACTGTTCTTGTGTTTCTCCTCTAGGCTACTAGTCAGTGCATCCCAAGATGGAAAATTGATTATTTGGGACAGCTATACGACAAATAAGGTAGAATTTCTTCATCTTCCTTTTAAATTATCTTGTGTTTATTGCCTAGCAGCCCTGTAATTCAGAGCCCTTCCTTCCAAGATGAATTTATTCTAGATCTGGACCAGTTCTTAGGACCTGTTTGTTTTTAATGTTGAGATTTTTTTTTTTTTCTGGTGACAAGTATAAGAACAATTTCAGTGTGTGTTTGCGTTTATTTCCCTCTCTCCCTCCCTCCTTCCCTCCTCCCCTCCTTCTTTCGGGCTCCTATTTAGCTCAGGCTAGCCTTGAAATCATTATGTAGCTGAGGCTGGCCTTCAGCTCTACTTCCTCAGTGCTGAGATCACAGGCATGCACCGCCACACCTGGCCTGTGAAGACTGTCATTTTTATATAGACATGAACTTTTCAAATTTCCAGCTTCTGGAATAAAATAGCACTGACATTTTTGTTTGTGGTGTATTATGGGCGATGGTTCCTAGAGAGCTTTTCCTTGGCTTACTCCAGAGAATTCTTTGTTTTTCTGGATGACCTAGAAGATAGAAACATTGACTTGTTGAGATCTAGTAGTGAAAATCTGTATTTTTCTTTCTGAACCCAGCATAGACAATCCTTGATTTTAAGTTACTAGGTAGCAGTGAAAACATGGGGGGGGGCATATTTGTAGGTCCGATTCTTTGCACCACGTATACATTAGCAGTCAGAAACAAGTGTTTGGTGAAGTGGGCAATAACTTAAGCTCCCCCCTCCCCGGAGTGCTGAGGCTTAGGCTAGGAACCCTGCCCATGCACAGCAGGTGCTGTGTCCATGTGTACACATTCGGCTTGATTGTAACTTTAAAGGTAACTAAATTTGTGATCTGATTGTTATTAAACTAGTCTCATCCGAGCCTACTTTTCTAAAACAGAAAAACAAATACACTTTTATGATATGATTTTATGTCAAGAGGAAGTGTGGTAGTATCATAGAATGTATGGACACCCTGGATTGGGTTAGCTTTCGTAAATCAAACACCTTCAGCTGTTGCACCTGACCTGTTTATGAGTCTGACTAGACCATTGCATTCCCTCTGAGATCCTGGAAGTGTGCCTGTTAATACAAGAGCAGTCATGCAGCCCCTTTAGAAAGGCCATTCAAACTGGCTCTGGTTCTTCTCAATTCTCTCCTTCTTATGGTTCAGTGTTTAGGTATCAGAGATTCCTCTTTTGAGCATTATTGTGCCAGTGATTTTGCTACAATCTTTTTTTGTATTTTTATATCTTATTCAGTAGGCAGAGAGGCAAGCAGATCTCTTTGAGTCCTTTCTGCTCTACATAAGTAATTCCAGGCCAACAGGGCTATTAAGATAATTTCTCAAAAACCAAAATCCACATAGCTTTGCTTTTATTTAAAACTTTAGGAGGGGTATGGCATTAGAGAGATGACTCACTTGGTTAAAAACTCTTGGTGCTCTTCCAGAGGCCCCAAGTGAGGTTCCTAGAACCTCCAACCAGGCTCACAGCTCCCTCTAGCTGCAGGGCTAGAGGATCCAATGCCTGTGTTTCTGTGGGCAACTACACATTACCACACACACACATAATAAAAATAAAACTGTTCCTAAAACGAACACTTCAAATGCAAGTGAGCTGCAAACCCCTCTGTGTCTGTGGGGTTTGCAAGTCTTATTGCCTCCTTTTCTAAGCTCCTGCCTGTCTGTTCGAAGCTGCGCCTGATTTCCATCAAAGCTTGCATCGTCATAAGCAGGTTTAGGAATGCACTTACGTCACTTGAAGTCTTGCCCGGTAACACTGCCCATGCCTCTGTGCATTGTGTGTGGTAGATGCACGCCATTCCGCTGAGGTCCTCCTGGGTGATGACTTGTGCCTATGCCCCGTCTGGGAACTATGTTGCCTGTGGAGGCTTGGACAACATCTGCTCCATATACAACCTGAAGACTCGTGAGGGGAATGTGCGGGTGAGCAGAGAACTGCCAGGGCATACAGGTGAGCAATTAAATGTCGCTCTGTCCTCCTCAGTCAACCCCCTTCCTGACCAAGAATCCAAGCAGATTGTGTTCAGGTAGCCAGAGGAAAAGGGACACAGAAATTAGTGATTTACAAAGTAATAACTCTCTCAGAGTACACATTATGACGGTCATTATTTTATTACTTTAGTTTGTCTCTGGGGGTTGCCTTTGGGACCTTGAGCTCATTGTGCATGCGGTCCCATGGACGTGTACTCTGACCCCTATGATTTTTTTCTTACAAATATAACTGTATTGTTTTGTAAACATGATAAATTTGCTACCCAAAAGATCCAGACAATCATGAGAAATACAAAAGAGAGGAAATGCAACCTTCTGCACGTTCTGCTTTGCTGGGGGAATCGATGTGTCACCAGAAGCACTGTTACTGGGCAGCAGCTTACTCCCCGGCCATGTTACTCAGGAGGTCCCTGCCATTCATACCCTTCCTGTCTGTGGTTTGGCTGCTCCAGACCACAGAGTCTCAGAATAGTGTTTCCCTGACACTTGAGGACTCGGAAATGCTGATGGACATGAATCATGCAGATGCCACATTTTTCATAAAACTTTCACGGTATTTTTAGGGTCTTCTCCAGTGCTGCACCCATTCTGCCATGGGTTATAGGTACTGGTTAAGGAATACCCTCTCTCAGGTGTATCCAACCTGCAGTCTAGAGACCACATGGAGCCCAGGATGGCTATGAATGCAGGCCAACACACTCTCATAAATATACTGAAAATTAAAAAAAAAAAACCAACTCATTTTATTGTAAGTTCTGAAAACTCTTAAGCATGAGTGTTGTAGGTGACAGTGTTGTGTCACAATATCAAGGTTAAAAGCACTGTGCTGCTAACAGGCTGCTATGCTTGAGGTTGGTCCCTTTGAGTGCCCACTGTCTGATACAATGAATATCTCAGAAGACAGTGAGGAGAGGAATTGGAATCACTTGAGCAAAGTTGGATGTCCCACTGACAAGGCCCTATTGTCTGAGTTTACCCTGTTTCTGTGTCATGGATCCATGGCCTGACGTTTGCTACTCCCTGCCACAGGCTACTTGTCCTGCTGCCGATTCTTAGATGATGGACAAATCATTACAAGTTCAGGAGACACGACTTGGTAAGTCCATTCCAAAAGAAGCCTATATTGGTGGGCACAGACCCTGGCAGGGATTCGGTCATTTGATGTCTGTTCTTGTGTTTACTCAGTGCTTTGTGGGACATCGAGACGGGACAGCAGACTACAACCTTCACAGGACACTCCGGTGATGTGATGAGTCTCTCATTGAGTCCTGACTTGAAGACCTTTGTTTCTGGTGCTTGTGATGCATCTTCAAAACTGTGGGATATCCGAGATGGGATGTGTAGACAGTCTTTCACGGGACACATCTCAGACATCAATGCTGTCAGTGTAAGTACAGAGCATCTGTTTATTTTGTTTGTTTGTTTCGGGAAGAGACTCTCGTGTAGCCCAGGATAGCCTCTAACTTGCTGTGTGCTGAAGATATCCTTGTATTCCTGATCCTCCTGATCCTGCTGTGTCCACTTCTCAAAAGTTTACTATGTGTCTAAAGTGCTGACCATGACGCCATTATAACAAACAAGTTGCTGTCATGGTTTCTTACAGCCAGTGTGTTCTTACAATACTAAATGCTCAGTAGGTCTTGATTTTTAATATTTTAATCCATAAATCTGAGTGCTGCTTTTAAGGCAAAATACAAGTTTTATTCCCGACATGAGTAGGGACAAATAGTCATTAGCGAGCAAGCAGCTTCTGGTGTTCACTGTGTTTTGATGAAAAGCCATCCTGTATCAAGCAGTACCACACAGGGTGCAGTGAGGAAAAGGGTGCTGCTCTTCATAGAGAGACAGCCAAGTCACGGAGCCATCAGTTTTACCGTAGACGAGCTTTGAAACTGTCAGTGAATCTCAACACTCCAGCCTTTCCAATAGGGCTAACTCTACTTTATCAGAAAACAATGTGGAGACTAAATGAATTGTATATTAGAAACACAGAAAATGTTAGGGGATTGTTACAGTTACTTCATTGTATGTGTGCTCGTGCCTGTGGCTACGTATGTCTGTGTGCATATGCTACGAAGGCCAAGAGTGGACATCTGATATCTCCTTGTTTTTATTTCTCCTCCTTTTGTAACACAGGGTCTCACTAGCCCTGCTTGTCTTAGAATTTACTGTTCATACTAGGGCTGGATTCGAACACACAGAGATCCTCTTGCCTCTCTGCCTCCAAGTGCTAGAATTCCAGGATGCAACACTATGTCCTATTGCAAAGAACCCACCACAGTGTCTACCTTCCATACCTTAGTTTTAGAGAGTACCTCTCACTGAACCTGGAGCTAATCAAGTCAGGATAGTAGGCTCCTGAGTTCTGGGGACCTGCCTGTCTCTAGAACCCTCCAGGGCTGGAATTACAGATGAGGCCCCCTTTATGTGAATGCTGGGGCTTGAACTCAGGTCCCCTTACTTGTGCAGCACACACTTCACGAACAAGCCATATTTCATATTTTTAAGAAAACCAGTCAGATACCACAGGAATCTAAGCAGATGGAAGGTGCTGGAGATAAAAGGGATGAACTAGCCCTGGGCCGTGAGAAAGAGAAAATGACACGGAGTGACTATAAAGTGGTGATTGAGGGGCTCTGAAGAATGTGGGCCACCACTTTGAGTCAGTCAAGTGCAAGTGCCCCTGACAGTCCAGATGCCAACTGTCCTTGTTTGCGCTCCATTACTATGATAAAATGCTGACTGAAAGGAACTTAGAGAGAAGAGTATATTTCAGCTTCCATTTCCAGGTAACGGTTCGTCACTGAGGGAAGACAGGACAGGAATTCTAGATAGGACCCTGGAGGCAGGAAAGGCGGCAGAGACCATAGAACACTACTGCTTCCTGCTTGCTCCCTATGGATTGCTCAGTTGTTTTTATTTTAAATCCTGGATTACCTGACCAGGGGTGGTACATATAGCACTGGGCTCTCCAACATCAATTATTAATCATAATATGCCTCATAAGGCCAGTCTGATGGAGATGGAGGCATCTTCTCAGTTAAGGTACCCTCTTCCCAAATGACTGTAGTCCGTCTCATGTGGACAAAAACTGACCAGCACAGCATCAGAGAGAGCAAATGCCTAGTTCTCTTTCAGGTCAGCTTGCTTATATTGACAGCATCCCAGAAGAGGCACCCCTGCCCCATCCATCATGGGTCACCTTTATAAGGCTGAGTGTATCCTCTTATAGTTAACAATTACCAAGGGTTTTAAAAAGATGTATTGTGTGTGTGTGTGTGTGTGTACACTTGTGTGCATCTGCACACACCTATGTATAAGTGATGTGTGATGCATGTTGCATGAGAATGGGGTGTATAGACCTGTGGGTACACATGCAGAGGCCCAAACAAGATGAGCTGCTGCCCTCCTCTGTAACTGGCTACCATATTACTTAGCAGATCTCACAGAACTGGAAGCCTGCCCCCTTGGCTGAGCTGGTTCATCAGCAGTTTCTCAAGACCATTTGGCTGTCTCTCCCACAGTGCTGGGGCTACAGGCATACTCAGCCATGCCCAGCTTGTCACACAGGAGCTGGAGATTCATATTCCATGACCTCATGCCCTCGTCCATGCACAGCAAGTGCTCTCTCTCCAAGCCCCCTCAATAGTGAATTTATAGAAACGAGTACTGTTTTCATATTTTGTTTGTGGGGTTGAGACATTAATTACTATCTTTGTTTATCTGTTAGTACACACTGAGGCCCCTTTTGAAATGAAATAATTGAAAGAAAAATGGCGTATAAGTAGGCTGGGCCTTAGGACTATGACCATGCCCTAGTCCCAGCACTTTAGAGACAGAGATGGGATCCTGGGATATGTTCTACAGATCCAGGTTCTCTGGGAGACAGGGGTCCTGGGGCATGCTTTGTAGGTCCAGGTTCTGTGAGAGATCTCATCTAAACAACGAGAACATGAAGCAGAAAGTGACTGAGGGAAATCCTGATGATTTCTGGCTTTGTTGTGTGCATTCCCATACACACAAGTAAGCAATGAAAAAAAGAATTGCTATAAATTTGAAGCCAATCTGGGCTACATAGTGAAACTGTCTTCAAAGAGCCAAGAGTGAAGCCAGCAGTGGCAGCACATAACTTTAATCTCTGAATTTGAGACCAGCTTGTTCTGTGGGGTGAGTTTGGGACAGCCAGTGCTACACAGAGAAATCCTGTGTCAGAAAACAAAAACAAAACAAACAAAACAAAAGGCCAAGAGAGATGGGAAAAGCACAAGGAAGTGGCCAGGACCTCCAGCAGAGCGAAGTGGTTTAGAAGGCTTTAAACTTCGATAACCAAACCAGATGCACAGTGGGTAGGAGGAAGGATTTATGGTCCCTGGTCCTGGAGCCTTCCAGGAATCTATGAGGAAAGCATTTCCTGTTTGAAGTGCGAGCAGCTTCAGCCTAATTGTGGGGCTGTTGGTGAAGCGGAGGAGGATGGTCTCCCTGTGCTTACTAATAGGGTGGAAACAGCACTGCCTAGCTACATAAAGCCTTCTCAGACTTCCAACTGCGTGGTCCACTCTGAGAGTGAAGAAAGGAATGTCAGAAAGTTGAAAGAATTTTATTACAACATAGTTGTATTTGGTAATTGGAAATACATTTAAGTGAAGCAACAATATCCATCATATGTTTTATTTTAAAACAAGGGTATGTTATAATAATACAAATTACTAGTTATTAAAATGTTAGTAATATTTTAAAATCTAGTAGTGTAGTTCAGTGGTTCAGCACTTGCTTAGAATATTTGGGGACCAGGGCTAATCCCTACACAGAAAAGAACCCAAGGTTGTTGCCAGGAATTTAATGAATGGTATAGCAGAAGATCAACAGAAAAATTAATTAACAGCTGGACAACTGCTTCAGTATTAAGAAAATTAAGTTAGAGCTGTACTTTGAAGGGTGTTTATTAAATAGACTCCAGATGGATAAGGTTAATATATGAAATTAAGAGAACTAAAATAATTATGGTCTGTTCATTAGGAGTAATGAAGGAAGCTGGGGAGATGTCTCAGTTGGCCTTCACTGTGCTCGTATGTGGACCTGACTGTGATCCACAGAACTCACATAAAAACTGTTGTGAATCCTAGCACTGGGGAGATGGGGTCCTGGGACATGTTCTACAAATCCAGGTTCTCTGGGAGACAGGGGTCCTGGGGCATGCTTTGCCAGTCCAGGTTCTGTGAGAGATCTCATCTAAACAACAAAAACATGAAACAGAGAGTGACTGAGGGAAATCCTGATGATTTCTGCATTCCCATACACACATATAAGCAATGAAAGAAAGCTGGGTGTGGTGACACATGCCTGATATCTCAACTCTCTCAGAAGGTAGATGTAGCAGGTTCAGAAGTTCAAGGCCATCCTCAGCTACTTGTGAGTTCAAGGTCAAATTGGGATAAAGGATCTCCTGTCTCAAAACAAACAAGTTAATGAAGGAAATCTGAGTGAAAGCTAAATAAACCTGACTATGTAAATCCTTAACATGGCCGCAGAGTCACAATTGTAGGAAATAAAACCAATTTATAGCCATTCCTATACATTAAAAAAATTAACAGCAATGGTTCAACTGCAGAAAATAAAAATAATCATGAGAAAATGGCTCCCAGTTGAGTAGGGCTGCATCAGAAAATGTTACTCACATACCATTCATGCCTGGGTCTGTGCCACTCCATATCCAGGGGTAGTGGAAGTTGTATATTTTCTGGTTTTTTGCATGTGTAATATATATGGTGTGTGTATAGGTATGGTACTCCTGTGTGTATGTGCAAACACCTGTGTGTATAGACCAGAAGCTAATGTTAGGTATCCACCTTGGTCAGTCTTTATTGCATTCACTGAGGCAGGGTCTCTCAGTTGAACCCAGAGCTCACCTATAGCTAGTAGGCTTGCTCGGTGATCCCATCTTTGCCATCCGGATGCTGCAGTTCAGGCAGGCCACTATAGGCCAGCATTTGCATGGCTGCTGGACTCCATAGCATGGCATAATGGTGACATTCACTAGCACTTGGAGTGTGGCCTTCACAGGTGCTTTATCTGCTGAGCTGTCTCCCAGCCCCAGTGTTCTGTATTTTCTAAAATATTTCCAATTTATTTCCCATAATAGGATTCTGTAATATTTAAATAGCCTATAAATAGTAATGCATGACTTATGATCAGCACAGGGAGTTTTGGTTTGGTCTGTTTCTGACTTGTGGCCCCTGATCCTGGGAGGCCACTGCACTGATGCTGATCTTAGTATGTGATAAGTATTTTGAATCCCTTGTAGATTTCTTGGCACAGTAAGGCAAATAGAGCCGAATTAAAAGTAAAGGACCAGGTTTAATCTGAGTGAAGCACTCCTAGACGACCTCAGGGGAAGGGAGGAGGAGAAATCACCTAGCAGGTCTATGGACCACAGATGCAGTATTGAGCAGCTCTGGGGGAGGAACCACCACTTCGTGGGCTTTCGTAAAGGGGCAGGGTTTGGGGGGGCTGAGGTTGGAGCTTCCAACAACAGTGTGGCCATGTGATCCATGCCTGCTCTCACAGTGCAGGGCAGCCCACCGCTCCTGACTCCTAAGTGACAGGCATACAGTACCCCTGGACTGAAATGTTTTGATGCAACAAAGGATGCTGAAGGACCATGGACAGTGTTAGCAACAGTGTGTGCTGAGCCAAATGGGCAGTGAACTCTGCGATGTGATTCAGCCCTAACTCTTCAGCTAAAACTGAAGCCCAGAGGGGCTGGAGAGATGGCTCAGTGGTTAAGAGCACCATCTGCTCTTCAGAGGACCTGGGTTCGATTCCCAGCACCCACATGGCAGCTAACAACTGTCTGTAGTTCCAGTTCCAGGCAAACACCAAGGCAAATAAGTAAATAAATAAAGTTTAAAAAAAAAACAAAAAACTGAAGCCCAGAATATTAAAAGATATATATGTGTGTTAGGCCTGGTATAGTGGCTCACACCTTTGTAGCCCTAGCACTTAGGAGGCTGGAGCAAGAGTGATGCAAGTTCTAGGCCAGCCTGGGCTACATGGTGAGACCCTGGCTCACATAAAAAGAGACAGACGGAGCTGGAGAGATGGCTCAGCGGTTAAGAGCACTGTCTGCTCTTCCAGAGGACCTGGGTTCAATTCCCAGCACCCACATGGCAGCTAACAACTGTCTGTAGTTCCAGTTCCAGGCAAATAAATAAATAAATAAATAAAGTTTTTTTTTTTTTTAAAAAAAAAAAAAGAGAGACAGACTTCTCCGCAGTCACTAATATGGAAAGAAGCAGAATGAGACTCCAAGCCTGCCTCACCTTCCAGCCCCAGTTCCCAGCCTCCAGAGTCTCCGTATGCATCTACTCTGGTGTAGACCAGGCTCATCACACCTCCATTGACAGGTTCTCCACCTCAGTTGTTTTTGTGTATTCTTTCTTTCTAGTTCTTCCCAAGTGGATATGCCTTTGCCACTGGTTCTGATGATGCCACCTGCCGGCTTTTTGACCTCCGCGCAGACCAGGAACTACTGCTTTATTCTCATGATAATATCATCTGCGGCATCACTTCTGTGGCCTTCTCAAAGAGCGGGCGCCTCCTGCTGGCCGGCTATGATGACTTCAACTGCAGTGTGTGGGATGCTCTGAAAGGAGGTCGGGCAGGTTAGTGCTGTGTGGCCAAGGCAGATTCTGTTTTTCAGGAAGCTTGAAGAGGCTCCCAGCAGACACTAAGGCCTGCTAGGCAACCTGGAGCTTTCCCAACAGCAGCCGAGTGGCTCCCTTTGTATTCTTCATTACCTTTCGTGGCAGTTGGAACACATACCCTACTGAAGAATGGCATTAGGTCCTATAATGGTAAATTACAGGTCAAGGGCATTGAATATAAATCAGTGCTATTTTTTTACAAATCAGTTTCCTTTTTCTTACATCCCAGTTTGTTTGCTTATTATTTGGAGACACATTCTTATGCTTGGAACTCACTATGAAACCCAGGCCGGCCTTGAGCCTCACATCACCCTGCTTCAGCCTTCCAAATGCTGGGATTGTTAGTGAATGCCACAGTCACGGTGTGTTAAGCTGCTGCTCGGGGCTAAACCACTGTTCTGTAACCTCATAGTGTGATTTCTTCTGTGGCTCATCCTCTTGAGACTGACCCTGAGGACACAGGCAGACTGTCTTCCAAGCAGGTCACATTAAACAACATAGCAACCATACTAGAACTGGGATTAAATGGAGTGATTGTTAATATTAACTAAAATAATTTAAAATTATACTCCTGGAATAAAATGGTTGCAGTGTGGTTTGTTATATAACATGGTAAACATATTTTCTGTACCCCAAGATAAATTGGTAGGGTGCAGTGGTATACCCCTGTAGGTCTAACACTTGGGAGACAGAGACAGGCGGACCGTAAATTGAGGCCAGCCTGGGCTATATATCAAGACCCCATCCCAAAACAGAACTTTAAATAGACTTCCAGCCAGTTTTCTGTTGTTACATACATACTTGCTGCTCCCCTCCAGTCTGGGGCAGATTCAAGAGGAAAGCTGGAATCACAGTTTAGCAAGTCAACGCTAATCTTCGTTTTCACCAATCTCAACTGTTTCTTTCTCCCAGTCAGGAGATACGTCAGTGGCCCTAGTCACTGAATCCCAATAAAATGATTGGTCATGTGACCGGTGTGGGAGGGAGTGTAACCCCTACTGGCCACTTGCTAATGCAGACCTATTCTGACTCATTGGTCCCCATTTAGTCCCCGAGATCTTGTTTCCACTGTTGAGGACCTTGTAGCTTACAGCTCTGTTACTATCTTGTGCTTCTTTTTCTCCACCCATCTTTAGAAAACCTCAGAGTGGTTGGGGTCTGCACACACAGGCTCTCAACCCTTTTGAGAATAACCTTTTGCAACCAGTTAACAAACTACGGAGTTGAGAGTTTTATACCTTGCAAGGATTGCCCAGTGCCAGCAACTCGGTATTCTGTATTTGGCTGTTAACTCAATTGCTAGAGTCCATAACTCATTTCTAACAGATGGCTGCATTTCAAGTCTGCTTTGCTGATAGCATCTTCAAGGCTGTTTTAGCCCAATGTCTCACTTTAATGCCAAATCCAGACCCAGAGCCACTCCCTTTGTACCCTTTCCAGGTGACTGGAGAGGCCACCTCTGTGCTTTCTTATAACTTGTCATCTCAACCCTGTGATGATAAAGTTGTCATACCATGCCAGACTGAAATACTACAGGGGTATTTAAACAGGACAGACTTCTGAGACTGAAAATGTGTTTAAAGAGAGATGTCGGGTTGCGACACTGAATTTTACCTGAGTCCCTGATGGCTTCCTGATGGCTGATAGGTGAGGTGGTTCTGAGGGAGCATTGCCGGTTCAGACTCTTTGCCATGATCTCATTTGAATATTTGCATTTTCACTAAAATCTTGAGAATTGTTCATTTCGTCCTGTGCAGTAAAGGGATGCATGAGTCTGAGGTCGCTGCAAAATAATTTAATGAGCTTGATGGCTCTATCAAGTTATAACCAGTTTGTGGTTGGTGGTGAACCGGAGGAACTAGATGAATTATTTTGGTCTATTTTGGAAATAGGATGGAAGGCAACTGTCTGGTTCTTGTGGGAAAAGTATACTGCATTGAACTGATATTCAAGTGGTGGTTTTATTGGAAGTGGGACAACTCAGCAGCAAAACTGGAACATCATGGACCTTACTGGAGATGTGGAAATGCCTGTACATCTGTTTTCCTAGATAGAAAAATTACAAAACACGCAGGTACAATGGCACACACTCATTATCCCAGCACTCGGGAGGTAGACGCAGGTTAAGAGCTTAAGGTTATCTTTGGCTGGGTACCAAGTTCAAGATCAGCCTGGACTATGTGAGACCCTGTCTCAATTTTTTTTTCTTTTTTAAAAAAGATCATGACTGTTCAAAAATTGAAAACACAGACTGATGTGTTTTCATGTTAAAAACATTAAAGTAACCCATGGTGTGTGTGTGTGTGTCCTATGCCTGACCTGACAGCCGTCTGCCCAGGATGCCGGTCAGCTTTTTATTCACCCTCTGCACTGTAACGCACAACTTCTGCAATTCTAAAACTCTGGTTCTAATTCCGTATTGACCTTTTTTTGTAGGTGTCCTTGCTGGTCATGACAACCGTGTTAGCTGCTTAGGTGTGACTGATGATGGCATGGCTGTGGCCACCGGCTCCTGGGACAGTTTTCTTAGAATCTGGAATTAAAGTGTCATATTTTCTGTTCTCCAGTGGTTATCTGGAGAAATCCATGCTGCAGCCTACAGCTGTGAGAGAGAAAACAAAACAAAACAAAAAAAAAACTACCTTCTGTTTCCAGATGAAGATTTTTCTATTGAGATGACTACATACGAAAAGCAGCTTTCCATGAACTACAACAACGGTGGTAAAAGAAACAGTCAAGGCTGAGATCTTGTGCTGAGGTCAACGGCCAGTACGAGCTGAGCAGTTGACTTTAACCCGGCGGATCTTGCTTGTGCTGCTTCTTTTTCTGTAGATTAGAATGCACACTCTGTTGCAGATGACCATTGTGTTTGAATTTTATTAGGGACTCCCTTTGAACTCTATATATATAAGAAATGTCACATTTTTAAAGTGTCATGGAAGAGCCAGGACTCATGATAAGCAGAATTGATATTGTAGATATATATGCTGTCTGAAGGAGTCCTCTGGGTTCTGACATCACATGTGAACTTAGTCTCTCTTGGTGTCAAGATTAGGAGGGCCGTCTCTGAGGGAGACGGTGGCTGTTCATTCATTCTTTGCCATGCTAGGTATAAAAGCAAGTGTTCCTTCTGAGTTCCTTGGGGGGCAGGTGATGTGAAGGCCAGGGGGTAAAAATTTCGCTTTGACATAGGGATGCACTGAAATGTCATTACAATTTATTATATTAAAAACCAGTAGACACTGGCATGTAACTTTTGGTATTCTAAAAGGCTGAGCCCCTTGAACCTTTGGATCTTGCTGTTAATTTCTCATTTTGAAACCAAGTTTGTAGAATGCACTAGTATTTCAGAAGTTTAACAAAACCTGACTTGCCCCTACATCTGAAGACTCATGCCCAGTAAGAGGGAGGAAACAGTATCTCACTTTTAACATATTCGAGAAATGGAAACTCATCCACTCAGCTGGCACTAACGTATATAATAAGATGGCTTTATGAATTCTATGTAATGTAAAATCTGAATTGGTATAAACTGTCTGTACCCTTGAACTTTTGCTTTTCCACTTTGGTGGTGCTGCAGAAGGAACCCATGGCCTGACTGCCAGGCTTGCTCTGCAGATGGAAGCCTCCTGCTGCCATGTAGTACTGTTCTACATAGCAGGACATACCTGTTTCTAAGTAGCTTACTGCTGTCTAGAGCTGAACCCTCAAGCCTAAAGCATCGTTTCGCAGGGATTCAGCTCACAGCAAGCCATTCAGTTACTCACTAAAGTGTCTGTCATTGGGCTGTCGTGCCCACAGACTGAACAGATGCTTGTTTTCTCCTGCAGATCTAAATGACTGACAATGGCAGACTGATAAGTCTTGCTGGGTGCTGCCTTCGTGGGTTACTTGGATGTATACAAACATGTTGTTTTGTAACTCAATAACATGTAAGTTGCTGCTTAGCAGTTTCTTTGTTAACATTGCCTATAACTGTAACCTTAATACTCCCAAACTGTATCTGTGAGTTTTCATCCTTATACTGTGAACATGCCTTGTGTGTATCTGCTGTGAAGTCAGAATAAGGTCAGTTGCTCTTAAGAGGCTACAGGGTTGGTCCTCCGTGGGGCAGAAGGAATGACAGACATAGGAAAGCTGGGGTCACAAAGACTGGACTCTGATGGAGAAACTGCAGCCCCAGGAAGTAAGTTTGTTACATGGAGTAGCACAGAGTTGGTGGTACTGTGTACAGATGAACAAGGAGTCAGCATTAGCTAATCACTGTAGGAGCTGCCTCTGCACGGAAACAGTGGACGGGCTGTAAATACTGGCTGGGGGGTGCTATGGTGTACTTTTCTACACCGTCCATCAACATTCATACTCAAGCTAAGAGGGCTTTGCCATTCTCCCACAGGTCTGAAGCAAGGGGTCCTTGACACAGCAGTACCCATATCAACAGCACACATTCACTCAGGGCTTCCTTTGCTCCCTACAGGATAGAGGTGAACTGAGATCCAGTAATGAAGAGAAACAGACTGTCAATGGCAGGTGTAAATGTGTACCTTAGTCCTTAGTTATGGGACCCTTTGCTCTTGTCTATTTGTGATATAGGATGTTACTTTATAAAGCACAGCTCTCTTAAAAAAAAAAAAGGCACAATTTACTTAAAAAAGAAAAGAAAAGAAAAAAACAGTGCTGGGATGGAAGTTAGCCTTCCCTGTAGATGCTGCCCAGAAAACACTCTACCACCAGGCTGTATCTGCAGCTTGCCACACCCAAGCCACTGCTGAGGCATATCAGTGGCTCACAATCATTTCCCACAAAAGGCTATGTATATAAGTTGCTGTGTAGCTCAGAATTCATCCAAAACTGTTCAAAACAGCACTTCTAATATATATATTTTAAAAATGGGGCTAGGGATTTAACCTGGGATAAAGTGCTTGAAGTGCAAGGCCCTAGGTTCAGTCCTCAGCTGTGTGTGTGTGTGTGTGTGTGTGTGTGTGTGTGTGTGTGTGTGTGTGCATGAACAGTTACGTATGTGTCAGTCAAAAGTCTTATAAGAGTTCTATGGCCCTAAATGTTTTTAAATGGAATTTAGGGCTGGAGAGTTGGCTTAGCAGTTAAGAACACTTGTTATTCTTGCAGAGAAACTGGGTTAAATTCTCAGCAACCCCATGGCAGCTCACAACACCTGTAACTCCAGTCCCAGGGATCTGACTTCTTTGAGCACCAGGCACATGTATATGTAACATGCAGGCAAAACACTCCTACACGTAAAATAAATTCATGTTTAAAAAGGAATGTACTTTTGTTATTAAAAGTTTGTGTAGTAGAGAATTTAAATATTTCCCTTACTATGTATCTGGAAAGGAACCATGATGAACATGTGGCTAACTGCACACAGCACCGAAGACTGGCACAGCAATGATCGATGTTAAGCTGCTTTCTACTGGTTCGTGCCTTTAGGATTTCTCTGCAGTTTCTGTTGTGGCTAAATACATGGGCTTGCCTGAGATGTCCTGAAATTAGCCTACATAATGTGCCTTAGCAGGCTGATGCAGAGCATGCATAACATCGAATGAAAGTCACCCTTGAGACGGGCAAGATCTTTAACATTTTGTTGTGGCTTCTGCCTTGGCCTCTAGCTGGGCCCACAGGCATTTGCCACTGCGCCGCTTTCCACAAGAGTGTTGTGTGGCCACCATGTAGTTGAGTAAATGCCTCAAAGTGCTGTTCAACAAGGATATCTCCATCTACCTTGAGATGAACAAGCTTCATTTTTGGCAGCTATGTCCCATATAATATTCCAAGTCCCTAACCAGCTTGGACTTAGCTCTGATATACATGTACTGTATTGAGTTCCAGCTTCATAAAAGCCAAGTCTTAGGGTCTGGTCATTCAAGAGCAAGTCTAGTTGGTAGCTGTCATTTTAATTTAGATTTGGCAAGCTAATTGGTGATGTATGTCTGAGAAGTTAAGGAACTTTAATCTATAAAGAGAAATGAGCTGGTCTATGCCTATAACCCTTCATTTGGGAAGTTGCAACAGAGGTATTGAGGCGAGCCAGCCTGGGCTATCAGATGGAGATGGCTTAGAGCTTAGTTCCCAGTTCAAGTGGCTGACAACTGCCTGTGACTTGAAGGGACCCAAAGCCTCTTCTGGCTCAGGCACCTGCACACATTCATAATTTAAATCATTTTTAAAGGAAAATAAGTCATCTTAAAACAACCATAAAAATGATCATTCTATTGCTGAAACGACTCTCGATGACTTATGATTTAGTAGTACAATTAAGACTTTGTTTTAGAAATGAAATCATGCAGGAAAATTATGTGGATATGAACGTCTTAGATTTTGAACTGTTGCCTAGCCTAGAAAAACTGACTACGCAGGCCCCAAGATGGACCTACTGTCATTTCAGTAAGGATCAATCGTTTAGAATCTGCAGATCACACCAAGCTAGTACAAATATTTAAGTACTGTGTTCAGATGTTTTTCCTCTGGCCACTATGAAAAGCATGATTTAAAATGACATTTTAGCTCTTGCTAGAAATGTAAAAGCCACCCAGAGGTGAGGCTGTCATTTTACAAGAGATTCTCTTAAATTGGATCCTGTGGGATGTGAAACATGCAGCAGGTCACTTCTGCTTTTCACAGACATTCACAGGATGTCTAAGCCAGTACTGTTAGCCACAGACTGATGGAACATCTTGTATTTAGGAAATAGTTTCCATGTTTTCTAAGCTTTTTTCCCTTAAATCCAATGGCTGATTTTTGTAAAGCAGGTATAATGTAGCATTACTGGGGGGGGGGAGACTTTTTTCTTTTTCAACTAGCATGAAATGTATCCAACATAATCCTCCATAGCATAGTCTGGTAGCTTGGACTCCATTGGTACAGCCTTTCTGTCTTTATATAGTGGTGCTCTAGCCTATCATTTTCTAGCTGAAGAGGCTTCTCTTTGAATATCTGCATCATCTAACTGAAACCATGAGAAATAGCCCACACCGGTGTGTCTTGAAGCTGGTTTGAATATTTTCCTATAAGGCACCTTGTAAACATCCTCAAATATTTTCAACACATGAAGCCAACTGACTATAAATGTCAGCCATATGTCTAAAGCTTTACCATACAGGCAGAGGACTTTGGCCATGATTCAATAGTATTCTGAGATGTAGCAGTGATTCACTCCTTTATGTGTACAGTTGCTTGTGGAATACTGTTGTCGTGAGCTGATACTGTAATCAATAAAGTGCTTTTCATCATCTTTCATTGTACTGTGTTTTAAGTCAAATTTTAGTAAGGATTTTAAAATTAAACCCCAGAACTAAAGTTAGGTCCAGTACTTCCATGGTTAGCTATACTTCCTTTGTTTAAATGGCAGCCTTTATCTTTTTATAAAAAGGAAGTAAGGGAGAGACTGGAGTGTCACTGACCCAAAGCTAGCTCTTAGTTTATTAAAGCTAAAGATACCCCAATTCACAAAGTCATCATCCCTTCCCTTAGTGGGTACAAGAGCAGGTCTGTAATTCTAGTATTTGGGAGGTAGACTCAGGGAGATCTCAAGTTTCAGGCCAGCTTGGACTACAAGGTAAGGCCCTGCCTCAAACAAACATCCATACTTCCCCTGTAGTTCCCTTGGGATAATTTAGTTCCATTTTCAAAATTGAAAAGTCTATTCGGTGTTTGTGTTATTTCATTAAAATTTTAAGATTAATGAGGGGAGTTTGATTAATTACCAAGACAATCAAAAACAAACAAAAACCCAAGAGAGCCAGGCTTGGTAGCACATGCCTTTAATCCCAGCACTCGGGAAGCAGAAGCAGGTGGATGTCTTGAGTTCAAGGCCAGCCTGGTCTACAGAGTGAGTTCTAGGACAGCCAGGGCTACACAGAGAAACCCTGTCAGAAAAACAGAAAAGGTTTGTATTAGTTCTGTCTGTTCAGGGAGTCTGCTGGCTCAGTGCTTAGAAACAGCATGGCTACCATGGAAACCCTCTCATACTGTCACCACGGTGGTAAACCAGGGATCTCACCCTGTGACTGAAAGGAGCTAAATAATAGTAGAGGAGTAATCAGGGCCTTGAGTGTAAGAGATCATTATGACTACCATGAAAACTGACTACGCATGGAAAACGAAGTTACTAACTCTGAGATAAATGCTGCATTTATCAACTAACAGGCAAATAGGTTTATTTTCATCTTGCAAGCTTGCATACTTATAAAAATGTTTTGTAAAAAGTTAAAGAACATACAAAATGTATAAATACTGTAAACATACACAGCAATATCAAGTATGTGTGTAGTAACTGAGCAGTAACAGTCATGATTACATTCTATGTAATTGGTGAGGCCAGCCACAGGTGCACGCTTGTCTGGTGGAAGAGCTGGCAGCAGTATTTCAACACTCTTTTCTCAACAGCCGTGACTCGATCAGCTGGGAACTATACTCTTACCTAGTGAAGCACTCTGTACTATGAATGCTGGTTCCCAGACTTCAGAGTCCACTGGAGCCACCTGCAGGACTTCTTGAAGCTTGGTGCAGACTCCAAACTCGGTATACCTCTGTTGAGGCTTGAGAATCTGCACTTACAAGTTTAAAGTAATGTTGATAACCCAAGGATCAAACTCAGAGAACTATGCTGTGGGATTCTCAGTGTGTGGCTAGAAGCTAAGGTGCTTGTGTTCCTCTATAACTCAGATCAGCAGACCTTAACTTCAGGTAGCTTTTCATGTCATTTTCACCTAATCCCACTTGGTGGGGTAAAAAAATCAGCAATAAAAGCAAAAAGAAGTCATATGTGTTTAAATTTAAATACTACAGCCCAAAACTCAATTTTCCTAAAATTTAAGTAACTCTGAAACATTTCTATGGTCTAAATGGCATATAATATTGTAACATTCTTCAAATATCTTAAAATAAGAGGTGTACCTAGGGCCAGGTGTGGTGCCGCACACTTTTAATCCCATCACTCAGGAGGCAGAGGCAGGTGGATCTCTGTGTAGTGTCCCCTGGATGGCACAGCTAACATCCAGGAAATACTCACAGGTTAGCACTTTACTTTTCAGAGTGAGGTCAGAGAAGCAATCCTGCCTTGCTACTGAAAATTATTTCCATACACATTGTCAATCAGCCTTTAATACAGAGGCACACATAATACCCGAATCACAAACATTTCACTAACACAGAGTGATCATTTTTAATGGGGCCCACCACAGGAATTCATGTAACTAAGTCAAAACTTCCAAGTAGGGACAAGACCAGTTGTCTGTGAGATTCCTCCTAAGGATCCATTTGTCACAGTCATGTGACACACATACACTCCGTGTCCACTCTGGCCATCCCTTCCAGACTTTACATCTCATGTTTAGGCAGAAAAGCTCTCCTTGCTGGACTCAAGGCTGACAATGTTTCTAAGAGACAGAGCAGGAGACCACACTCAGATACTTGAGATGTGACTATAATAGACAGGCCTTTCTACTATTTCATATCAGATTTAATGGGAATAAAAGAACTGCATTTAGTAGTGGTTACATCCTTGCTGTGAGGGAAAAGTGACTGTAGGATACCCAGGAGCAGCCCACACTCCCTGGTTTGAACAAAATCAGCTTATAAACAAATTCAATATTCCCATTAAAGAAGGCATCAAGAACTAGTGAGGGAAGATGAAAAGATCTCTAACTCCTGGATGCCAGGAAGCAGATACTCAGAATCAAAGACAGAAAGCCTTGGTTAAGAGCTGCAGGACCCACCCTCAGGGGCTGCACAGCTGGTTCCACTGTTTCTAAAGGAATCCATCATTTAACCCAAACAGTTCAGTCTTCACTCCAAACTAAAGCTAATGATGCCTCACAACACTTCAAAAAGTGCAACCCCCGAGACAGGTCATCCCCACAGTCTCTGCAAGGCGTTGATACCCAGAGTTAGTAATTCATACTGAGGGCATTTCATAAAAATAGCTCTCCCCATCTTCCAAGTCCGCTTCCTCCTACACTGTGATCATCACAGCAGCCTCTGTTGTTATGATTCCTCATGGCTTGAGTGTAGATACTGCTTCGAAAAGTTCTCCAGCTCACTTTCAAGTTGAACAGCTTTATTTCTAGTTAAAAGACAATGAATAAAAAACATCAACCTAATTATCCTAACAGTCAATGAGAAAAAATACATCTATCCAAACTTAGAAGCAGCCCTCTAAGAGCCATGGTCATCCTTACTGAAGCTCATGCATGACTGTGACCACATGTGCTCACAGTGAACACGACCTTGGGGTTGGTCTAGAGTGATACGAAGACACAAGTCATGGACTTCAGTATGAGACAAGCTATCAGAGAATTAAACAGGAGTCACACCTTAAGTCATGGTCATAACTGTAAAGTGTAAAGTGCTGAATGACTCACTCTACATGCCAAGAAGCTGGCAAGGAGCTCATTAGAATCATACTTGATGTAACCAACTGCCTTTGTGAGGAAGCTCTGACTAAACTGCCAGCCATAGATCTCTGCAGCATATTTTCATTCCACGCTAGGGCATGTACTCACAAAGAAGACACTCTATTTGGAAAGAAGGGAGTCTTTTTGCTGTGTCTGAACACATGACTGAGGTCACAGAAGTAAAATGTACATAGGCAGATGAATATATTTCTTCAGGGAACACTCCTGAAACTCTAGACAGGATGGCTGACCCTAGGTTGGTAACTGTGATTCCAACCAGCCATGCCTTGCTAGGGCAGAATAACTTCTAAGATGACCATCAGACACCACCACTTGATTGCACAATGAACACGACAGAGTGCACTTAGACACACTTAGGGCTTATAGACTACTCTACACCTAGACTCTGTGCTGCAGCCTGGAAACTGGCATGGCATGTGAACGCTACAGGCAAATTTAACAGAATCAATCCATGAAAACAAACATGTGAGTACTGTGCTGCGCTGCAGCCCTGCAAAGCTCTATCACTAATATGACACAACATCTTCATTTGACTAATTACATAAGACCAAGATGAAGGCCCCAGGCCAGTCCTCCAATCTTCAGTCTTAAGAATGAACAGAGGTTATGTTTTGGGAGGGTTTGGATTGGTTTGGGTTTGTTGTTGCTCACTGGTCTAGGCTGACCTTGGACTTGCTATGTACCTGGGGATGGCTTTGAACGCTCCTGTCTCCTAAGTGCTGTGCACAAAGGTGTGACACAATGCCCAACTGTCATTTTAAATTATTAAACTTCTGTTCTAAAACAGAATTGTCTTACCTAACAGAGAATAAAAGTCCTATAAAATTCCTTTTAATTTAGATAAACTCTCCAGCTGCAACTGGTTTTCATTTGAAATTCCAAAGCTTAAGAAATTAAACATGGACAGTGACTACTATCTTTTAAAGAAGATTTATTTGTATTTTGAACGTTTTGCCCACATGTATGTATGAGCACCACTTGCATGCCCAGTGCTGAAAGAAGCCAGAAGAGGGCACAGCATCTCCTGGAACTAAAGTTACACGTAGCTGCTGGAGGTCTTTTGCTATATACAGTCTTTTCAATTTTACAAAGCCTATGTGGGTGTTGGGAACCCCACAAAGTGGCAAGTACTCTTGCTCAGCCACCTCTCTAGCCCCAAACTTAGAAAACTCTTAAAGCAACAAGGAAAGTTAATTTAAAAGTTCTAATACAAAGTAATTAGTGACATCATATAATAACATTTTAGATGTGAGATGAAATTAGATGTCCATGTTATTGAGAGAGAAAAAGTTTACCTTAAGAGCTTTGAGTTGTTTTGTATTTTCTCTAGTTGATCTATTTCTTTGGATAATCTAGCAATTTCTTCTTCCAAATGTTTTTGGGTAACATCAACTTGTTGGCACAGTCGAGCAAAAGTGGAAGCCATTTCTCTAAAAGAAAAATATATTATAAAGAAAAACTTTGGTGTTTTTGTTTGTTTTTTGAGACAGGGTTTCTTTACATAGTCCTGGCTGTCCTTGAACTCAAGACCAGGCTGGCTTTGAACTTGAAGATCCATGTGCCTCTGCCTCTTGAGTGTTGGAACTTAAGGTGTACACCACTATTCTCAGCTTAAGAGAAAAACTTTCATAGAAGCTAAGCGTGGAGGCCAACATGGACCTTGTAAACATAGCATAACTGCAGGCTCCAGACAGCATGCGCAGCACACAAATGAGTACAAATGAGCTTCAGCCACAGGAGACCCAAGCTAGAAGACAAAGGCAGCTCCCTGCAGGAAGGAGGAGTGGGAAGGGCTATCTGAGAACTCAATAGTTCACATGAGTCCTAGGGACACACGGAGCCGAAAAGCCTCCCTACAGCAAAGGACGCAGTCAACTGAACAAAGACACCCATTGGGTAAGTAGGACAGAACTTTTGTCTGCTATAAATCTGAGAGGATAAATATTCAGGATTGAGAAAGAACTCAAAATAAGTCCAACAAACAAACAAAAGAATGGGCTTATAGTCCTCAAAGAAGAAAAATGGCTAAGAAATAACTCAAAAAATATTTGACATCCTTAGCAATCAGAGACGTGCAAATTAGAGCTACTTGGAACTTTCTTTTTTTTTTTTTTTTATTTAAAACTTTATTTATTTATTTGCCTTGGTGTTTGCCCGGAACTGGAAATACAGTTGTTAGCTGCCATGTGGGTGCTGGGAATCGAACCCGGGTCCTCTAGAAGAGCAGATGGTGCTCTTAACCGCTGAGCCATCTCTCCAACCCCTACTTGGAACTTTCAACTGACCTCAGTTAGACTGAGATCAAGAAAACGACTGACAACAAACTGGTGAGGATGTGGTCAAAGAAAAGCCTCGTTCACTGTTGGGATGAAAAAACTGTTGCAGCCGCAATGGAAATCAGTGTGAATTCTCAAAAACCAGCAGCAGCTCTACCCTATGACTCCTCAGCAAATGCCCAAAGGACTCAACCTCCTACTTCATACATACTTACTCAGTCCATTGTCTCTCTATTCCAAATAGTGAGAAATGGAACACATAAATGTCCTTCATTTGATAAACAACTAGATGATGAAAATGTAGGACACATACCTTATAGAATACTGCTCAGCTTAAAGAAAAATGAAATCGTGGACTTTTCAGGTAAACGGATGGAACTAACAAAGATTGAATGAGGTGCCCAGACTTTGAAAGACAAACACATGTTCTCTCTTATTTATGGATCCTAGCTCTGAATTTCTATTTTACACACACACACACACACACACACACACACACACACACACACACAGAGAGAGAGAGAGAGAGAGAGAGAGAGAGAGAGAGTTTAAGTGAACTTTCACTTCTTGGGATGCTAATACTCCCACATGAGCCATAGAGTGTCTAATAAAAACCCCAGTACCATGCATAGACACACCACCCCACCCCACCCCACATTGCTAAGTAGGGGGAGTTTCCCAGAACAACACAACCTACTGGCATTGCCTTTGACTGCTTCCTGGAACTTGCAGGAAAGGTCCTATTGCTGAAGACAGCACACACTGTACGCAGACTTGGTGGAACTGACTAGAGATGATGCGGGAGGAACACAAACTAACACCATGCAGGCTGCTTAGGGAGAGAAGCAACCAGCAGTCCTGCCAGGCTATAAAGCCGAAGTTGGTCACATTGATGACCAACTCACCAAGACAGCCCCCATAGGGTTTTATCTTGGCGGTGAACAAGGGCTGTCCAATTGGACTGAAGGTCCACTCGATGAAAGGAAACCCCTATCTATGTAACCCTAGCCAACAATTGGTGGTTAGTGAGGTCACGGACCCTAAGAGAAGAGAATGAATACCTCTCTCCTAGACCAGTATAATTTCTTATTCCATTCTTAAAACTCATCCTTATTTTCACAGGCAAGTTAAGTGTTGCTCTCAGACTCTCATCAAAGGAACTTCTTTCTGTAAAAGTAGGAGACTGCTACTATTTTAATTACTATATCAGAGAAAAACAGACTGTGGAGTGCCTGCCCTGAAGATACACCTAGAATGCAACCTCCAAACCTAAGGCTCGGAGCAGTGCTGAAAAGGAGGCAGGACTAGAAGATCAGAGAACCACAGGGCCTCACTCCTAGATGAAGAACTAGTTAATATCTGCCGGAGAGAAATGAGATCACGTAGTCAGCCCTGAAAGCATTCACACAAAACCCGACTCAGTAGGGTGTGTGTGTGTGTGTGTGTGTGTAAAACAATAATTAAGGAAAGATTTCACTAACTTGGGGGACACAGGAGGAGGTGGAGGGGGGAGTGAGGCAGAGTGAAAATGATGTGAATATAATATTCACCTAGGAAATTCTTAAGGAAACAACAGAATATACACACCCAGGAGACATCAATACAAGAGATGGGGATTTCCTCAGAAGCATACCACAATTTACTCCTCTCTCAATAAAAACAAAACTGTTGGGGGGGTCAGTATTCTTTTGTGAATCACTGAGAAACGAAGTATTACCAAAAGCAAAGGTCACACCCAGTGCTAAGGACAGTGGCTCTGAAGAACAGTGTTTGTATTTAGCCAGGAGTACGTCTACTCAGTGTGAACCTCAGACATAACTATCTAACATATTTCTCTCTGCAGCTGTCCTATATACTGCCATCTATCTTCTGGCCTCTTTAAATACCCATTTTCTTCATTCTACCAAATCCCACTATGACACACAAAAGCATTTTTCACTGTTAACATTTTATTAAATACTGACATTTGCCTAGTATGCAATAATTAATTATTTGTGGTTGCCTCTATTATAATGCAATGGAAAGGCCAAATTATCTTCCAACTTTTCATTCTCCATAATTCCTACAATTATGTTGGGTAAATTTTTTAAAAAAAGAAAGGAAAGTGTGGAGTTATATTGTTTATTTGTAGACCTTCACTCAAGTCCAAGTATCTTCATCAGAGCAAACATCTTCCATTATACACACAAAATTACAGAACAAGAATTCTAAAAGTAACTGGTGGATACTGCCCTTGTACCTGTTAATCCTGTCTAACTCATTCCATGTACTACTACAACACTGCAGAATGATTGGTTTTAGAGCTAAGTCACTTATGACATCACCCCTAGAACTCCCAATTATCCAGATTCTGATCTCTGCATATTTATAGTCCTGTCCTAGAAGTCAAACATCCCTCTAACACACACTGTCTGCACTGGAATTTCTTTCTTAATCATCTCTTCCTCTTCTTCTTTACCTCCTTCTTAAGATTTACTTATTATATATACAGTGTCCTGCCTGCACCCTAGAAGAGGGCATTGGATACCACTATAGATGGCTGTGAGCCACCATGTAGTTGTTGAGAACTGAACTCAGGACCTCTGGAAGAGCAGCTAATACTCTTAACCTTTGAGCCATCTCTCCAGCCCTCTTCACGTTCTTGAACACATTACCTTCCTCCCCAATCTACCTATTTTGCCACCTGCTCCCATGAACCTTTATTAAAGGCTCTTCCTCACAGGAAGGATGACATTCATTGTGCTTTGTCCTTCTATACATGCTACCTTACCCCTTTAGGTTGAGATACACTGGGACTATTTAACTCTGCCTAAACTCATTTAAATATAGAACACTGTACCTTGGTTTGAAGGGAATTCAGTACATTTTTTGCTACTATCTGACTATTATAGAAGCAGAAATTAGGGGTTTGGAGAGAGGACTCTGTGATTAAAAATAGCTGTTGCTCTTGAAGAGGACCTGGCACCAACATGGTAGCTCAAAACAATCTGTAGCTCCAGTTCCAGGGGATCTGATACTCTCTTCTCATCTCCAAGGACACTGGGCTCACATGTGGCCCAAGAATGAAATTGTGTGAGAATTCTGAGTGCTTGTGAGAAAACTCCAAGAAAACAGGAGTCATGTGACCACAGTTTCTTCAAAAACATGGTTCTTTTGTGCTCCTCCCAGGTGTAGCAAATAGGAGTTCACTTCAGATAATTCATTACAACTGGCTATTGTTATGTGCTATATGCCACCATGGAAAGACATATTCTGGTGCATGAGGGTTGCCTGACACATGCCTTGCCCTTGTGATTTACACTTTACCTATGTGACTCTTCTTAACCCTTATAGTATAAACTGTCTGGTGCTCTGGATAAAGGTGGCTGTTGTGTGAGACTTCAGTTCACCTCCCTTATTGTCTCCATTCTCCCAAGTCCCATTGCCTCTAGAGCAGCAGACAGACACATATGCAGGCATAATATTCAAACCCTTAAAATAAATCCAAAATATAAAGTATTTTTTAAGGGTGGGTATAGTAGCCTTTTCCTTTTAATCCTAGCACTCCAGAAGCAGAGGCAGGAGGATCTCTGTCAGCTGTAGGCCAGGCTGGCCTACATAGTGAATTCAAGATCAGCCAGAGCTACATTGTGAGATCTTACTCAACAACAACTTAAAAAGAAAAAAAAAAAAAAAGAAAAAAGAAAAGGTAGACCTATTAAAAAAAACTGTCTTAAAATCTAGCAACCAATACTGTTACACCCTTCCAAGTTTGGACTATGATAGTAAAAAGTATGTTCCATTCATCCTAACTCAGGAGGCTGAAGCAGGAGGACTACCATGAGTTAGAGGCTAGCCTGGGCTCCAATGAGACCCTATTTTAACAAAACAAAAAACAAACAAAAATCAGAAGTCCACCCACTTAATAAATGCTAAAAACTCAACCGTCATAATGAAGGAACCACAAACACCCTAACAGGATTATAACAGGTTTGCTAAAGAACTACTTGTTAAGAGTCCTCCTGCCTTCTGAAGTGTTCTATACTTCAGCTTCCCAATGTTCAAACCTACTCTCCCAGGGAGTGAGGAAGCAGGTGAGCTCTGGCTATCTCAGTGGTGATGTGCGTGTGTCACACCTTCTGTGAGCTGCCCCTTCCTACTTACTGCTGGACTTGGTGGCTGCAGTTTGCACTTGTGAAGCTCACAATCATCTGCAGCTTTTCAGTTGCATAATTCACAAACTGCTGCTTAAATGCTCTCTCTTTAGCACGGGTGGTCCAGGTCAGCCTTTCATAAAGATACAAAGCTCCATACATACTTAAGGAAACAGAGATGAGTTTCCAGCCCACTGTTTTCCAAATCTGAAAGATAAAGTCACAGCTCACTGTGAGAAGGAAACACATTGGGAGAAGACATACAGTGAAAGAGATTGTGTGACTTATGATTCAACTTCTAAAAGTACATATACCTTCCTCATAAAGAAATCAAAACATAGACATCAGGATGGACTTTCACAGCCTACCACAATTGACAGGCTGAATCAAACTCCTTCTTCCTCTTTATAAAGATGTTATTTTTTATGTGTATGTGTTTGTGGTGCCTGTGGAGGCCAAGAAATGCATCAGAACCCCTGGGACTGGAATTACAAATGGCTGAGCTGCCATGTAGGTGCGGGGAACCTAACAGGGGTCTTCTGGAAGATCAGCACATCTTAACCATCTCTCCAGCCCCAACTTTCATCTCCAAAATAAAAGTAAACTATTTTAGATTGAATGCTTCAAACATTACAACAGCACATACTTGCTGTTAACAAACAAAAAACTGAACACTTACAATCCTCAATACATAAGATAGCCCCCACTCGTACTGAGACAAAGTCACACAGGCTATCTTCTTTAGTGTCAAAGATCAAACCCACCCTTCACAAACGAAAGGCAAACTCCCTACCAACCTGGATTATAACCCTACCCCACTGGTTTTCCTATTATGCCACACTATAAATATCACTTATTTGTGTGCTGTCATGAGCAAATCGGTCATATTATTAAAAGGCAGATAAGGAAGGGTAGGTCATATAGTGTCTATTTGCCACGTACAAGGTTCTGGGCCCTGCCCGAAGGGAAGCAAACAAGAAGCAATCAGAACCAATGGAATAGCTGGTTGAGGTGTAAGTAGGGAGGTGTGCATGCGTGCATGAGTGCCTGTGTGTTTAAAGATAAGTTACACCTGTAAAATCTTAGTCACTGTTTTTTGTTGTTTTTTAAGACAAGAGTTTCTTTGTGTATGTAGTCCTGGTTATCCTGGAACTCTATAGACCACGCTGGCCTCGGATTCATAGAAACCTGCCGGGCTGGAGAGATGGCTCAGGGGTTAGGATCACTGACTGTTCTTCCAGAGGTCCCGAGTTCAATTCCCAGCACCCACATGGTGGCTCACAACCATCTATGATGGCATCTGGTGCCCTTTTCTGTACACTGTATACGTAATAAATAGAAAAAGAAAGAAATCCACCTGCCTCTCCCTCCCAAATGCTGGGATTAAAGGTGTGTGCCACCAGCGCCAGCTCTTAGACACTACTTATAACCTACAAATTTTCAGATGCTAAACAGTTCCTGAGGATACGATAATAACTTATTAAAGTACTGTTTCTTACCACTCCTCCAACCACTATGATGCCCATGGAGGTTCTAGATGTGAGGGATGCCAATCCTGTGATCAAGGTGATCATGAGCTCTTCCTGGGCTGCGTTATCCGGCGTTGCTGGATTAGGAGGAGCAGTGGGAGTCGAAGCTAAAGATCTAGGGAGCTGGTGATTTGGGAGGAAAAAACAAAATAGTTACATTTACAAAGCCGTTGGTTTTAAAAAATTAATCCACATTATGGGAGAAGATTCCAGATAACGAGCAGAACAGAAATGTATGAAGACGATAAGAACACAAGTTCTTTTTCCTGGTGGTTGGGAGAGGGTGCTGACAGTGACTGACGTAGTTGCCCAGGCTAGCCCAAAATTCAAAATCTTCCAGCCTCAGCTATCAGATTACTGAGATTATAAACATGTACCTTCACAAGAATTATTTTCTATGATGTGAACTAATGTTATAAAGAACAATAAATTTAATAGTAAATCATTAGGAATTAAAACTGTCTTTTCAGATTAATTTTTCTTATTTTTAATTATGTGTATTTGCGTGTGTATGCAGGGTGCCCTAAGGATAGGTGGGGTACCGCTGGAAGTTATAGGCAATTGGGAGCAGCCTAAATATAAGTGTTGAGAACCCTGAGTATCCTTACCACTGAGCTATCTCTCCACTAATTCCATCTCCCAGTTGAAGATGTAGCAGAGTAGTAAAACTGTGTGCTTAGCATATGAAATGCTGAAATGCCCTATCTCAAAAGTCTAGCATTAAAACAAACAAAAACCATATTAAATCAAAAGCATAGTTGTTAAAACAAGCAAAAAACCCAAGTAAGATAAACTTGAAAATTAAACCTGGGACCAGTGAGATGGTTTAGTGAAGCCTGGTCCTCAGAACCCCCACGGTGGAAGGACCTCCATACCACTGTGTCTGATCCTCTCCAAGACACACAATCAATCAATAAATCAATCAATCAATAAATGTGATAAAGCATTGACAATAAAAACATTTTAGCTGGGTATGACAACTACATCCTAGCATTCCAGAGGTAGAGGCAGGAGAATTGCCATAATAAGGCCACTCTGGCCTACATAGACCAGCCTGGAGACCTTGTCAAAAAAAAAAACAAAGCAAAATAAAACCTACCACCACAACAAGTCAACGTTTTAAATTTCAAAACACAAAGATTAAGAGATAAGCCACATGTTAAAATATATATATATTTGAACATCACCTATCTGTAAGGTAAATTTACATGCAAAAGGCAGAAAGAATCCCTTAAGATTTAATAGTGGCCCACTAGTACAAGTAAAACAGAAATAAAAATATTGCTGAAAAGAGGAACACACCTGAGCAGCAGTGGCACACACATTTAATCCCAGCACCTAGGAGGCAGAGACAGGCACATCTACAGAGTGAGTTAATGGACAGCCAGAGCTGTAAGAAGAAACCTTGTCTAACCCTCCCCCATGCTGCCCACACCACACACACACACACCAAAAGAAGAACACAAAGGGTTTATTTAATATTTATTTTTTATTTTATGTGAATTTTATGCCTGCATGTATAACTCTGTAAGAGTGTCATATTTTGGAATTATAGACAGTGGTTAGCTGCCATGTGGAGTCTGGGAATTGAACTCAGGTCCTCTGGAAGAACAGTCAGTGCTCTCAACTGCAAAGCCATCTCTCCAGCCCAAAGGGTTTATTTAATAAGCATACAAAAGTCAGTCATTAGAGACTATAAACCAAACCCACCATGTGTTTGTTATCAGTTCACACTCACCAGGATAAGATAGACAATTACAAGTGTGTAAAGTGTGCCTAGAAAACTAGAACCCTCACAGGGCTGCTGGCTGGCAGCAGGATGAAAATGATGTGACCACTTTGGAAAGTAATCTGGCAAATCTTCAGAAAAGTAAACACATATGCCAGGTGTCATGCTCACCTCCCAGTGATCAGGAGGCTGAGAGAGAAGGCTCATTAAGGCTGAGGCCAGCCTAGGCTACAAAGGAAGACCCTGTCTAAATAGCTGGGCATGGTGGCACATGCCTGTAGTCCAGAACTTGGAAGGTAAAGGCAAGAAGATTATACATTCAAGGTCCGAGCCCCTCCCCTCCACACACACACACACACACACACACACACACACACACACACAAACACACACACACACCTGACAGAGAAGGAGAAAGGAAGGAAGGAAGGAAGGAAGGAAGGAAGGAAGGAAGGAAGGAAGGAAGGAAGGAGAGAAAATTCTAAGCATTTCCTCTTGGAGTACTCCCAGAAGCAAAGCAGACATCCACATGAGGGCACACATGCACATTCACAGTATTTTCAAAAGAAGCAACAATGCAGCACTATTTACAATAGTTGTCCAACAGCAAAAGAATGTATTAAAAAAATGTAGTTTTATGTGTAGGCTCCTTAAGAGCCTTTATTAAAGATGTGCTGTTCTGTTTCAATAAAGTATATATCCCACAAAAAATAAAGAGAAAATGTAGTTTATATATGCAATGGAATTCTTTAATCCTAAAGAATGAAAAAAAAAAAAACAATGAAAATGTCATTTTCAGGAAAATGATAAAACTGGAAAACTCGTCACTGTATTTAAAGGAACTTTAGTTTGCGAATCTAAAAGTACATACTACCTGAATAAATCATGAGAAAGACAAATACTGGATGCCTGGTCCGGGGAGATGCAAGGAGAAGTAGAACTGTTTGGAACAAAGGGGACTAACAGGAGGGGCGGAACGTGAGAACCGAGTAGGCAGTGTAGATCTAGAGGAGGCAAGTAAGAGGTCGGGAGTCTTTAAGTGAATATAAATGGGGAGGTGTATATACAAAATTATCCTGAAATTTGCTTAGTGGAGCCCATTTATGTCTAAAAAAGCAGTCTGTCATAGACCCCACTGACAGTGATCATAAGACTCCTTGACACGCTACATCGTCACTTCTGCAGGTTTCTTGGCAATGATTTTCTTGCAAAGCCAGCCATCACACTGTGGGCCAGTGGGTAACGGAGAAATAAGATGTGTCTTGCTTGTTACATAAGTAAGTACTCTGCCACTTGGAGAGGAGCGCTACATATACTTGAGGATGCACCTGACCCTAAATGAGCTATGCCCAGGCACCTGAGATGTTATAGGAAATGTCCAGATGACAAATCCAAAATGAAAAAAATTGACTAGTGAACCCAGAGATATAAATGATGACCTGCTATAAATAGACATGAGGAATCTTTAGAGAAAACAAAAATGTTCTGTTTTTTTTAAACAAATTTATTTCTAACTGTGTGTATATGGGGAGGGTACGCTCAAGTGTCAACAAAGGCCAGAAGAGGGTATCAGATCCCTGGAGGTGGAGGTATAGACAGTTGTGAGCTATCCAGGTTGGGTACCAAGAAACACACTCGGGCTCTGCAGAAACAGTGTGCCCTCTTAATCACTAAGCCGTTTCTCCAGCCCCAGCAAAAATGCTTTAAAACTAGATTATGGTGATATTTTTTATTTATTCCTATGTTTATTATTTATATGTATATATATATATGTGTGTGTGTGTGTGTGTGTCTGTGTGTCTGTGTGTCTGTGTGTCTGTGTGTCTGTGTGAATGCACGGCAGGTGTTTTGGGTGCTCAGAGGCCAGAAGAGGTCATCAGATCCCTGGACCTGGAGTTAGAAATGGCTGCAAAATACCTAAAGTGGGTGCTGACAAGATACTCAGGTCCTCGCACAAGGAAGAAGTGCTTTGAACTGCTGAGCCATGTCTCTAATCTCTCTATCCTCTGGGATGGTTTTTACTCTGTAAATTTCCTCAAAGTTTAAAGCTTATTCTAATTTGTTTTGCTTTGTTTTTCAAGACAGGGTTTCTCTGTGTAGCCTTGGCTACACAGTTTAAAGTAACCCTAAAACTTACTCTATAGACCAGGCTGGCCTTGAACTCACAGAGATCCATCTGCCTCTGCCTCCCAAGTGCTGGGATTAAAAAGGTACACCACCTGGTTTATTCCAATTTATTTAAAGCCTGGAACCAAATTAAGGAAATTCAGGTTTCTTGGTCCATGAAGATGGCACTGAGGATAAAGGTACTTCCTGCAAAGTCTGAGGATCTGAGTTCAGTCCCAGAAGCCACATGGTAGAAGCAGAAAAGTGTCTCAAACATGCTGTCCTCTAACCTTCACACGTGGCACATACGTGCACATGAACATGCACATGAACATACATGTATATACAAACATGCACACATACACAAATAAGTAAATGGAAAAGTTTCAAAGGTGAATGTAGAACTATTTACAGCATTCACAGTATTAATAGGCAAACAAAACCCAACTCAGAAAAGGCTTCCTGAGACAGACGTGAGCTCATAAATAGGCATATTTGAGTAAGATGGCTTATTAGAGAAATCTGCATGAGCAGTTTAAGAGTACCAACTGGTTGAGTCAAGATACGTACCTGGAAGACAGGCTCTGAGAGCCCAAGCAGCACCCTCTGCGCATTTGTGGAGCCCAGGAATCGATGCACCAGGGAAGACCAGCCCAGGGAAAATCGAAACACAATGTCCTCTTGAAAATCCGAACACAACTTGTGGCAATTGAGATCATAGCTGAGATCAAACTTTTTACAAGGGATTAGAGTATGAAGTTTATTCTGGATACCAGCTGGAAGCAATGGCTTCAAGTTTTCTGGAAAAAAGATAACATTTATTTTAACAAACAGGACATGCTTTACCTTCCAAGCAATGTCCCTAAATAAAGACAGCCCTTCAGGAAAGAAGTGGGGAGAGGGAAAGGGGGGGGCGAGGAACAAAGGGAGAGGGGGGGAAGCAGGTACACATGCCCCGTAAACATAAATGTTACCGATAATCTCTTGTTGAGACTGAAGCATGGAGGCATTGACTTCATTGGTACACCGATCAGCCAAATTTCTTCCCATTCCATCTTCTATGTGCTTATTTAATTCCTGTCAATAATGATTGGAAATGTCTTTGTTAATTTTTCCCATACAAAGTAGGTAGATTTTATAAGGACTGTTGAATGATCTTTTGGGTGGGTGTTAGCAACTGAGCCTAAAGCTTCCCAGGTGCTAAGCTCCTGCTTGACCACTGAGATCCAGCCTGAGTCCCTCTGGAATTTTACATGTGAGGCAGTTTATATTTATTACCAGAAAGAGCATGGAGCTGTCCTCCTCTAGAGTGACTGCCAAGGATGCAGTGAGAGGCAAAGCACTAAACACGCCATGAGCACAGAGCAGGAAAGCAGCCGCAGAACCAATGGTCAACAACTTTCACTTACACTCTTATACACTTTCAGTACACTGGGGGTAGGATGAAACTCAGAGCAAAACTCATCAACCAAAACAGACAGGCGACAAATTTCATCTGTCATTGCACAAGAAACCTGAAAACATTAAGAAAAAAACCTCAGAGTTAAAAATTAAAGTAATGCCAGACCAAACTGACTCACCTTGGGATTCCTTGCCCTCCCCAGGAAATGAATGGGGGGATGGGGGGAGAGAGGCTGGTGGAGGACAGGGAGAATGGGGGACGGGGAGCACTAGTGGGAATGGAAAAAAAAAACGTTCTAAATAAAAAAAAAAATCTTACTTAAAAAAGTTTAAAGTAATTCATAGCCAGCTATGGCTGCAAAACAAGACACCCCTCAATAAATAAATAAATAAGATAAAAATAAAAAAGATTACAAGCTACTCAGAATATCAAATCAAGGGACATATAATCATCTAAGGTGAGAGATAGACAGCATTCAGTCCTAACACGTTCTGCTGCCTTCAAAAACTGCAACCAGAGCTCCTGTTACCTTGTTCGCCACCTCCTCGGTGACCTCCTTGATTTTCTTCTTAACATCCAGTGTCAGAAGGTTCATCTGGTTTCGGATAAAGTCCAGTCTATCAATTTGGTCTTCTCTCTCTTCCATTGAATAAACCCTATTTTATTATGAAGAGTGATCAATATATGGCCCATGTTAAAGTCCTAAAGCAATTAATTAAGCAAGTTCATTCATTTATATCTGGTACCATTAATTAACATAACAAAAAAAAGAAAGTCTGAAGACTACAATTGTATTTCACTTGGCCAGTCCTTCATTGTAGATGGCTTAATATAAATGATCTTGACTTTCCTGAGTCACCTGCATCCTAAAAAACACCAGTAAGGAGTCTAAGTCTCCACATGAGCAATTAAACAGGAACTCAACAGCTATTCAGCTAACAGACAAGTGAAGAAGCAAACAGTATGGCGGGAGGCCAAAAGCTCCTTCCGTTACCTATGTACCTATGCACTCTATAAAAGACAGGGTGTGGCTCACAAGGCCCAGAGTACCCATTACCGGACTCCTGCCACGGGGATGGGCCCCTGGATGACAGAAAAACTAGGACCCGAGAGTTTTTGAAGAAAACCATTAGCCAACATTGGTTCTCAGGACATTGTCCTCAGCTCACGTCTTTGTGGCATGTTTGCTTCAATGTCCTCTATTTTAAAAGGTGAAATGAGTCTTTTAGGCTGTATTTATTATTTGTTGTGCATCAGGGAACAGTCAGGCTAGAGCAGGCATCAGTAGCAACACTCTTAACACACAGGCTACGCAGAGACATCCAGGGCTGAGACAGACTCTGGCACGTTCCTCTGCTGCCACCATTTATATATGTTGCTGAATAAGCAGTCAAGTCAAGGACAGGCAGAGATGTGTTACAGGCTGGGGGTCTTCTTAGCGAAAATACATAATTTCAAAACTTCAATTGTAAGGGTTGATGCAGTAGCCAGCGACAGAGGGCCTGCAAACCAACTAACCAACCTTCAGTTTTAGGCAGGCTTAGCAGATGAGACTTGTAAACCCTGTGCTTGGGAGGCTGAGGCTGGAGAGTGCCATGAGTGTAGACTAGACCATCTCAAAAACATTCTTCAATTTTACCCTATCTTGACTTCATCTCTGATGCTTTCTACACTTCCTTGAACTGAGTTAAGCTTGCTAAGGGCTGATATCATTTGATTTGTCACACCTAACATTTTGCTCTTTATTCCCCAGTGTATTGAGTTTTATATTTTTCTTTTTAAGACAAGTAGCCTAAAATGGCTTCATTCCAAAATATTCCCACCTCAGCCTCACCGGGGCTGGAGCTACAGGTATGTGCACATCTCGGAAACTGTACTGCTTTAGTACCTTCACATACTATTTCAAGTTTACAGAAGAAAGGCTGTGAAATGAGCATAAACAGCATCACCTGGTTGGTATTCTTCATGATTCTGCTTGAAGACCGGTCTTCCTCTCCCATGAAGATACTCAACATTTTAAAGTCACAATTCATAAACAGCCACCCAGGGAAGTTCACAAAATTAATAAGAAATCATCTTTAAATATTTATTTAAAAATGCACAATTAGGCACCAGTAAAAATTACCAAGCTGGTCTTAGTTCCAAAGTATTTCTCATACCATTTCAAACCTCAGCCTTAAAGATCTGACACAATAAAAGTAACATTTGGGCCATAATAAAGGGGATGCCTACCTCTTCTCTGCTGCTGCCACGTTTACTGAGTCCAGTATGTTTTTCACAGTGTCTAGTATCTGTTTAGCTCTGATAGTGTGCTGTTCAAACTTTGTTTTCACTGCTGACTGCGAGATACACTCCTGCGAGGGGCCCAAGCCATAACACATTACTGCAATTCCATCCAAACACTTTCAGGAATTCAAACACAAAAACTTGCTGATTGTAATGTAAACCAAGACCAAAAGGAAAGATGGAAACAAGTTCATGGTGAAACACAACATAAAATTACCAAGATGAGGCAAACTGAGGGACTCAAAAGTAAGAAGAGCTGAACCAGCAAGTTTCTATTTCTGTGCATCGTGACACAGTAATGTGCAGTGGCTGACCACAGAACAATTACAACAAAAAGACACCAACAAATGGCACTGTCCTCGGGGTTCCATGAGAATTCCCTGTCTGACATCTAGGCTGTTTACCTTGTTTTAACCATGTCTGTAATATATAACCAAATAAGCTCTGGGCTATTAGAATTCTTTGTGGTGTTGTTTTAGAATTCTTCTTTTAAAATGACTTATATAACATGATAGTATATTAAGGTTACTGAAAAGAATACCTACGGATTAAAATATGAGCATCTAAAAAATCATTACCCACTTAAAATTGTAAAGTCCGTATTAGAAACTACTTTCAGCTGTTTCAAAGACCATGAGCGTTTAGGACAGTGCCGGCCTCAGCTTGACTGTCCCCTCCCCTTCAAGGCAGCTGCAGCCTAAGTCAGCCAGTGTGACCCTGGCTTTCTCCCTCCTTCTTGTTCTTTTGTGGTGGTTGTTGTAGAGTGTGCTGTGCTTCAAAGTCAGTTTTGTTCTCTAGCCCATACTATCTCCAAGTCACAGCAATCTTTCCGCCTCAGCTTTCCAAGTGCTGTGATTAAAAGCATTAATCACTACTTCTGTTTTTTTGTTTTTGTTTTTGTTTTTGTTTTTTAAAAAAAAACTTTATTTATTTGTCTTGGTGTTTGCCTGGAACTGGAACTACAGACAGTTGTTAGCTGCCATGTGGGTGCTGGGAATTGAACCCAGGTCCTCTGGAAGAGCAGACGGTGCTCTTAACCGCTGAGCCATCTCTCCAGCCCCACTATTTCTGTTTTTTGTGATTATTTTTAGATAGTTTTTTACATAACGCAGGCTCCTGGAACTCTATATAACTCAGGCTTGCCCTAACATTAAATGGCAGGCATGTGCCACCACACCCAACAGTGTATTTTGTTTGTTTTGTAACTAGCATATGTCAGAATGTATCCCATATACCTGTGGACACATTTGATTTGTAAAATTTTGTTTCAATTTTTAACATGTGTAATGTGTCACACATTTTTTTAATGATTCATTAAGAGTTAACTAAATTGTTACAACTGGCCTCACTTAATTTTTTTTTTTACTTCCAAGAAAGTAAAATTCTACACTGATAGAACATTTAAAAACTCAAAGTACTTGGAAAAAAAGATCATGAAGTCTCTGAACAATGCAAGAAATGCTAGCCAACATGGCATCAGTATCAGCAGGTAGAACTTGCTTATTGGAAATGTTTTGACCTTCTCTTTCTACTTCAGTGATACAATCCTCCTGTGTTGCTATGAATCCATCACTTGGAATGTCTTTATATAAATATATTTAGCTAATACAAATAGTGGTAATGACTTCCTGAAGCTCACTACTGTTTTTCTGTCAAACAAGCAGCTTTCAGGCTCCAATACTCTCATTGTGTGTTACACTGAAATCATCTGTATGTCACGTGCTCACTGAACATGCTATTTACACCCTGGTAAGCCTTCTGTCTCTAAAGGTCACCTGTGTGTCACTTGGGATGTGGCTAACCTCTGCTCAGTAGCTCTTTCTTTAGCATTCCAAGATATGGGAAGCAGAACAAGTCCTCTTAGGCAGAGAACAAGGGGCAATTCATTAAGTCAGCAGCTTGTGGTGACAGTGCACTCCTTCCCCCACATCACTCATTCTCACTGATCTACTGACAGCAAATTGCCTACTACTATTCTCTGAGTCTGAAGCAGAGAATCTGAGACACACTCTTCACCAGAACCTGTAATCTTTTTTTTTTTTAAACTTTTTTATTTGTTTATTTAATTATTTGCCTTGGTGTTTTTTTTTTTTTGGAACTGGAACTACAGACAGTTGTGAGCTGCCATGTGGGTGCTGGGAATCGAACCCGGGTCCTCTGGAAGAGCAGACAGTGCTCCTAACCGCTGAGCCATCTCTCCAGCCCCCAGAGCCTGTAATCTTTATCCAGCTCTGAAGAGCTGGTTTATAAGTTACTGATTTTTAAATAATCCAACTCAGCCTTGATTTTATTTTAAATAACTGCCTTGTAAATGTGCCAAATCAATCTCCACAAAATTGTAACAAAAACATAAAAATAATTTTAAGAGGAAAAAAAGTTAAAATGAATGTTCCTCGATGAAGTCGATCTAGATGTCAGTAATGAAGACCCAGCGCAAGGAAGACAGCACAGTGTTAGAGCCAGACTAGACAGAGTGAAGAGGACTCCAAGCTGCCAGGCCCAGGAGGTACTGACTCAGTCATGTGACGGTGAGCAAATACAAAGAGAAAAGAAGCCTTTCCACTGAGAGTATCCACACTGGTGTTCCGGTCATCTGCAGGGTCTGAAGGAGCACCCTGAGAAAGTCCTGACACACTCCTGAATGAATTTTTGCTGGGAGCACACAATTGTACACTTTGCAGTTACGTTAAAACACTGACCAAAGTGCTCTCAATTCTATCTTGTCAGATCATCCTACAGACTTTCAAATTTAAAAACAAAGAGCCAAAATAATAAGCACAGATGGATTCGTTTTCTGACTTATTACATCTAAAGAAGTCAGTTTATTAATAATGTTCAATTACAAACACCCCAATCCTATTTCAGCATGGTTTACGCTGAAAGTGAAAAAGACAAGATGAACTTACCTCTTACCAAGATGTACCATTCATGGAGACATATTTTTATACATACACTCATCCACACACACTGTTTAAAGACAAAGTCTTACTAAACTGTCAAGGATAGCTCTGAAATCCTGACTCAGCCTCCCAAGTAGCTCACACTACAGGCATGTATCCAGCTTTCTTCTTGTACCTCCATGAGGTCACTACCAAACTCCAGGCTTGGAGTCACACTTGTGATCTCCAGAACTTGGAAGGCTATAGTGGAAGGACCACTGAGACCCAAGAGTTCAAGGCCAGCTTCACATAGAGACCTTGACTCAAAGTGAAAAACAAAACACATCAATACTCATCCTAAAAATGGGGACATTCAAGGCCAGCATGGTCTACATAACAAGTTCCAGGCCAGCCAGGGTTACACAGAAAAACCTGTCTACAAAGAAAAGGAGGAGGAGGGTATGGGTATTTTCCTAAAGAATCACAAATCAACTTTATTTACACTATTTACCGCTGGGACTGCCTAAGGCAGCCCAAACCAAAAGTTAAGCAGAACATAACAGGAATGTCCTTTAAACCCATGCACAGGCACTTCTTCCTTCATACACCAAACCTATAAAGAATAGGTAATGGTGAAACATCTGTGCAAAAAGAGCCTTGTAGTAAGACCATCCAAGTGCAGGTTTAAAAAGTAAAACTTTCATTCCTGTTGGAGTTCAAGGTTTCTTTAACTCAGTGTCTGTATTATTAAAAATACTTAGCCCCTGAATAAAATGAATCCCATGTCAAAGAGCAAACTGATTATGATGACGATTTGGAAATGAAAAAATAGCTCTCAGCAGTTGAGAGCAATTTGATTCCCAGTACCCATGGCAGATGGCTCCCACCATGCTCCAGCTTTAGGGACACCCCACATCTCTGTCCCCTGAGCACTGTGCTAACACACCACCAATTTAAAAAAAATATTTAGAAAAACATCAAAAGATGATGAATCTGATAAAGGCTTTATCTACAACAACCAAAAGCTCACAAAGAAAAATTAATTTCAAATCACACACAAATTTCAAAGCATTAATTTCAAATCAAATATACACACACACTCAAAATCAATAACCAAAAGTTAAAACTATCCAAACATCAGAGTTTTAAGCTGGGCAGTGGTGAAGCAGAACTCTGACCCCAGCACTCGGGAGGCAGAGGCAGAGAGACCTCTGTGAGTCTGAGGCCAGCCTGGTGCAGAGTTCCAGGACAGCCAGGACTACAGGGAGAATGGGGTTGGGTGAGTAGGTGGGGGAAGAGAACACAAACAAACAAATAAAACAACTAATGTAGAAATGGGGGGGGGGGACCCTCCCAGAGAAGGTGATGAGAAAAGGGAGCAGGAGAGAGGGCTATTAATAGTATGTAAAAGTATGAAACAATCAGTAATTGTGCAATTAATTCTAAAAACTAAAGTTTAATCTCAGCACTCAGGCAGGCAGGCTTCTGTGATTTGTGAGGCTAGTCTTGTCTACACAGTGGGTTTCAGGCCACCCAGGGTTCCTATTTCAAAACAAAACAAAACTGAAGAAGAATAAAAGCAGTAAAAACTAAATTGGATACTGAAACCCACTAAATACCCCAAACTAAATTCAGAATCATTATTCCTTTTCTTAAAAAGCAAAAGGAAGGATCAACTCAACTAACAAGGAAGTTAATGAATAGACCTCAGAATGATAGTTAATTACCACTGAAGCATCAAGTTCCCATACATTTTTGAAAAATAAAAGCAATCAGTCATTGGCAAATCGACAAATGTAACTTTATGCTACTGAATTTTAACTGTCAGAAATGAATCAATTTTAAGAAATACTAGGTTACCAAACCTGACTTAAAAAGAAATGTTGGGCTGGAGAGGGTCAGTGGTCAAGGGTACATATATACGAGTCTGCAGGTGACTGCTCTGGGTCTTAGAGCCCATGTCAGGAGCTCACAGCCACCTGTAACCACAGCTCCAAAGCCTCACACCACCTTCCGCCTCTCTGCCTCCCCCACGCTTACTTAAAAATAAGTTCTTTCTTTAAAATTTCAATTTCTGGAAAAAAAAACCTGACAATTCAATCACCAAGAAAATTATTTTGTTCTTCCACATAATGTATGCAGAACAAAAAATTTTACTAAGCTGACCATTTCTTCTGAAACTGTTAAATAATGGAGTCTCCTTTAACTACAGGTTGTGGTTTTGTTTTATTTTCTTTGTGTCTTTTTTGTGACACAATACCTCGTTCTTTAGTCAGGCTCACCTCCAGTTTGTAATCTGCTTGCCTTGCCGCCACCATGCTGTGATTATGGGAATGCACCACCATGCCTAGCTATGACTGCACCTTTAGAAACCACCTTTAAAGGATATACCGTGACATTTTCCATAGTCTTACCTGATAGCTACTGCCCATGAATAATTTTTTCACATAATATTTAGATTCTCAAATAAAAATCACAAATCTTAAAGATGTATATGACCTAAAGAAAAACCAGAGTACCTACCCTATTACAACTTTAAAAACAACCTGTTAGAATGGAAGGAAGGCTCAGGGCTGAAGAGCAAGCACTAGCTGCCCTTCCAAAGGTCCCAGCACTCACATGGCAGCTCACAACCATCCATAATCAGATATGGTCCCCTCTTCTGGCTGACAGGCATACATGCAGGCAGAACACTGTATACACAATAAATAAACCTTAAAAAAAATAAAATAAAAACAACAACAACAACAAAAAACCCAACTGTCAAGTTTCTCCTAAAAATATTTTAGGGTGTAAGCATGGTGGCACACACATATCATCCCACCATTTGGAAGTCAAAGAAAACTGAGTTATAGAGGCCAGCCTGGGCTACATAGCAGGAGTTCCAGGATAGCCTAAGCTATACAGCTAGACCTAGTCTCAAAAAAACAAAAACCAGACTAGGCAGATGGCTTGGCAGGGAAAGTGCTTGATATAGAAGAAGCCTGACAACTTTAGTCCACTCCTGTGGACCACAGGGGAAGGAGAAAACAAAACACAGACACACATCACACCACAGCCAGTGTGTGTGTGTGTGTGTGTGTGTGTGTGTGTGTGTGTGTCTGTGTGTCTGTGTGTGTGTGTGTACTAATAAATTTAAAAAGGCACCAGGAAGGGAGTTCAATGGCAGAACCAATGCCTAGCACAGTACCACTAGCTCTGTGTGTGTGTGTGTGTGTGTGTGTGTGTGTGTGTGTGTGCAGCTATATAGATATTTCTAAGGCAGATTTTATACTGTAATTGGGAGCTTTGAATATACACATATTCCTAGGTCAAATGAAACAACATTATCTGGGAAGATCAGGAGCCTACGTTTTCCAAGGCACCTGATTTCTGCCTAAGATTCTGTTTGATAAGACAGGTTTGGGAGTCAGCGCTCTAGAACACAAGTTCTATCTATGCTTTTCAGTCCCACACATCCCTTCTAGAAGATATTCTAGAAGATCAAAATGTGAGCTAGTAAGAAACACATGTAGTTTGACTAGGTTAAAAAAAAAAGAGAATGTTAAGTGGCATTCTTAATGTTTTTTTCTTCTTTGGCACAACATTCTTCATAGAAATAATAAATAGTCCTCACTCTACATTTTTTTTTTAACCTGAGATTGGGTTTCTGTGTAGCCCTCGCTGTCCTGAAACTCACTATGCAGATCAGGCTGGCCTCAACCTCAGAGATCTGCCTACTTCTGCCTCCTGAATGCTGGGACTAAAGGCGTGTGTCACCACTACCCAGCAACCGTGAAAACATCATCTGTCCCAACAGCTATTACTGTTTTGCTCCATAGGTATGAACACAAGAAATAAACATTCATTGCACAACATAAAAAATAGTAGAGCACTTTTTCATTTATAAACATGTAAACAAAACACATCTTTCTCGATTCTTGCGGGTCATCCCTTCTGCAGGGCCTTCATTCTTCAAACCTTTCTTGTTTCACTTGCTGTTGTCAGAGCTACACTTAATAACAGCAGAGGTTATTGACAAGGGTAGACAATGAAGATTATAGTCACTCGAGACACAGTGCCATGCGTATATAAGCCAGCAGTGAATTAATTCCTACCTCAAAGGTTTGTTCAAAATTCTGAAACTCTTGTAATCTTGCCTGAAATCCTTCTGCAAGTGCTCCACCTGTAACACAAGCAAAAAGTTTGATTTTATTTTTTGTTTTGCTTTTGTGAGACAAGGTCTCACTATGCGGTCCATGCTACCATGAACTCCTGGGAATCCTCCTTTTTCAGCTTCCAAAGATCTTAGGCTACAGGTCTGAGCCACTGTGCTTGACTTTGGCAAAGATATTTAAATCTACTATGATAATCTCTCTTTACCCATGACACAGATGTTCCAAGACCCCTCATGGCTGCTGGAAACTGCAGACTATGAAACCCTCTATTATACTAGATGTGACAGTTTCTTTCTCCCCTACTGCCGTGCTAAAACACCATAATCAAAAATGACTTGAGGAGTAAGTAAATGAGGCTTACTTGTTCCCATCACAGTTCATCGTGAAGTTAACTCCAGGCAGGAACCATTGCTGCCAAATGGCTTGTTCTCCTTGGCTTGCTCAACTGGCTTTCTTATACTACCAGGACCACCTGCCCAGGGTGGCACAGTGGGCTGGCCCTCCCAGTCACTAATCAAGAAAATGCACCACGGAGATGTCCACAGGCCCATCTGATAGAGGCATTGTTTCAAATCAAGTTTCCTCTTCCCAAATGATCCTAGCATGTCAAAACTGACAGAAATCCAACCAGGACTCTATGTCTTATCATCTACATACATACACACACAAAGTTTATACCCTTTCCATGTTAAATAAGCATTTAGTATGCACTGAGGCCATATCTTTAGAAGCTAGAGGTACACTGGCATATTAACACAAATTTCTTTTTGCATCTTCACAATTTCACAAGTATGTTCTTACTGTAGAATCATAACAAACTTTATTAAGCCAAACATTTCACCTAAAGGAAGCACTTTGTCACTTAACTGCCTGCACCAGTAGGCACACTCCATTTGGGCCATTCTTCAGTACAATACAGTTCTCCAACATAGCTTATAAGATGACTGGGTACTGTTTTAAATATACTGAACAAAAGAAAGCCTCCTGTTGCCTGGGATAATGAAAAAGCTAGCCACACTATTCTTGACAGTGTGATTTAACAACATTTGTCATGTAAGTATTATTGCATTACAGTTAGCACAGGTTACTGAAGCCATGGATAGCAGGAGACAAGATATGATTTCTAGCATGTCTACATTTACATTTAAGAAGGAAACCATAATTACTACATACCACTTTCTGGCATCCCCTGAGCTTTATGCTTTCGGGAGTTGAGAACTTCCTTGGCTGAAACAAAGAAGATCCGATTCCGAGCTTCCAAAGGACTCACAACTTTGAGCTCATCTACCAAGAAGTGAAGGCATCTTTCCATGTGCTGTCTTCGCACCTACAAGTAGCACAAAAATTTTTAACAATTTAAACAAAGCAGAGATAATAATAATCTTTAACCACAGGCCTATACTAATGAAATTTCAGGCGTAGTAACTGTGGTTTCTTGAGTGAGAAATGCCTGACACTTGGTGTTTAGGTGGTGGCACTGTGGGAGGTTTGGCCTTGCCAGATCAAGTGTCATAAGGGGTGAGCTTTGAGAACTTTGGGCCTCTGCCCACTCTCAGTTTATCTGCTCCAGGCCTGTAGTTCAAGACCTGAGCCCTCAGCTGTCTGCTCCAGGTGCCAAGACTGCATTTGCTCTTGACATGACAGACTTACCTTCCTAAAGCCAGAGGCCCAAATAAACAGTCTTCTATAAACTGCCATGGTCATACTCTTAGAGTAATACATATTGTTCCTATATACTTAGTCAATGCAGGAAATGTCAATAAATCAAGTCTGATCCTTGATGATAGGAAATCTTAATAATCTTCCTGTTGAATATCAAATACTACCCAGACATTACAGAATATAAACAAGTATTAACACCTAATTGCATGGGAAAATGTAATCAATTCTATATGAAGGCATAATAAAAATTAATATGTATATTAATAGTAGAAGGCATGAAACACTTAAGAAAATGGGTAACATTTTTAGTTTTTACTTATGCTTATTTTCCATACTGTCTTCAGTGGGGCTGTTAATACTTTTGAAATAAGAAAATAAGTACTACAATGAGAATATAAAATAAAGCTATTTCTTTCATTCTAAATAAAACCACAGTCTATTTTTCTTCTTAAAAACGTGGGAACTGGGACAGAAATGGCTTAAACATTTAAGAATTCCTGTTGCTCTTTCAAAGGCCATAGTTCCAATCCCAACAATATCAGTTAGCTCACAACGACCAGTAACTCTAGCTCCAGGAGATCCAATGCTCTCTTCTGGCCTCTGTGGGCACTCATAACCATGTACACATATTCCCACACAGACACATGTACATAAACATATAAAAAAAAGAGGCAGGTATAGTTTCAAAAGCTTGTAATCTCAGCACATGGGAGGCAGAAATAGAAAGAGTTCAAGGTCTGTCTTGGGCTTGTGAGCTCAAGGCCAGCCTGGGATATATAAAAAAAAAAAAAAAAAAAAAATCAGGTTGAAGATACAGGTAGTGGTAGAGTACTGTTGTGGGATAATCTTTTTTGTAAACTATAAAAATGTGTCTCTACCTATGGCACCTTCTGATTGATTTAATGAAGAGCTGAGTGGCCAATAGCTAGGCAGGAGAGGATAGGTGGGATTTCTGGGAAGAGAAAGACTCTGGGAAGAAGAAAGAGAAACACCAGCCAGACAAAAGTTGAAAAAGCCTAAGCTAAAGCCAAGTTTTCATAATTAATAAGTCTCCCTGTCATTATCTGTGAGCTGGTGGCCCAGAAGAAAGTCTGACTACAGAGCACTTACTTTGTATAGCAGGAAGCCCCAAGTTCAGTCCCCAGCACCAGCAAAAGCAAACAAACAAACAAACAAAAAACAATCAAAGCTGGGTGGTGGTGGCACAGAGGCAGGCAGGTCTCTGAGTTCAAAGCCAGCCTGGTCTACATAAAGTGACCTTCTAGACAGCCAGGATTACACAGAGAAACACTGTCTTGTGGAAAATAAAACAAAAACACAAACAAAATTTTCAGAAAGAACATGGAAACTAGGGCTGTGTGTTGACATACTGTATATCAAATAAAGTTTGCCTAAAGATCAGAGAACAGAGCCAGCCACAGAGTTAGCCAGAGAGGTCAGGGAGTGGTGACACACACCTTAATGCTTGGCACTCCAGGCTGGATCTCTGTAAAATCATAGCCAGCTAGGACTACAAGAGATTAACCCAGTCTAAAAGAGAACCTCGGCGGCAGCAGTGGCACATGCCTCTAATACAAGCAGCAGGAAGGTTGAAACAGAAGTGATATGACTGGGCAGAGAAAGAAATATAAGGTGGGAGGAAGCAGAAGTTTGGATCTGCTTCCTATGCTCTCCTTCCCTTTCGGCTGAGGACTAAGAGGCATTCAGTCTGAGGCTTCCCAGAGACAGGATCTTCCTCTCTCAGCCTGAGGACTCAGCAGTGGTGAGAAGTTTCTCCAGTGGCTTCTTCCTCTGCTTCTCTGATCTTTTAGCATTTATTCCAATATCTGGCTCCGGGTTTTTATTGAGAAAATTAGAATTTGTGCAACGGGGCTGGAGTGTAGTTCAGTTAGAATGTTGTTCAGTTAGAATTAAGTCCTAGGTTCAATTCCCAGCACCAGTAATAAAGTGGGTTTGGTGGTGCATAAAATAAACACAGCACTCAGGAGGGTGTAGAAAAGAACAGCTGAGAGTTCAAGGCCAGCATGGACTACAGGTGTTCGCTGTCTCACAACAACAAATAAACAAATAAAAACAAAATTAAGAGAAATGCTGAACTAGTGAACTATTCTGTGAGGATGTCTGATTGAGCAATTTCTAAATAGTAATGGAAACTGTTTAATCTTTATAAACCATACAACTAAAATCAGAAATGTATCAAAGAAAATTAAATAAATACTATTTATATACTGTGACAGTTAATATTGATTGGACAGAAAAGAACCTAAGAAATTTGTGACCCACATCTGTAGGTGTGTCTGTGAGGACATTTCTAAGGACAGTGGGAAGACAGCAAGAACAGGCTCATCATACATTTTCCCACCCTCTCTGTCCTGGGTCACCCTGTAGTAAGCTGCTCTTTATACATTCACATTCTACCATGAACTGGAGCCTTTAAAACCATGATATCAACTAGGTTGTTATAGCATCAAAAAATTGACCAACACATACATCAAACACCTTTGGGTGTTTTGTTTTTTTGAGACAGAATCTCACTATATAGCCCTGGCTAGCCTGGAACCCACTTTTTTGACTAGGCTGGCCTCAAAACTCAGAGATCTACCTGCCTTTGTCTAGAGCAGTGGTTCTCAACTGTGGGTCTCAACGGTGACCTTTGGGGTCACATATTAGTTACCCTATATACCAGATATTTACATTATGATTCATAAAAGAAGCAAAACAACAGTTATAAATAGCAAATACAATAAATATATGATCGGGGGTTACCACAACATGAGGAACTATATTAAGGAGTTGCAGCATTAGGAAAGTTGAGAACCACTTCTCTAGAATGTTGGGATCATGAAGCATGCACCACCACATCTGGCTCTTAGATGCTAGATTCTTTTTAAAATGAGCGGAGGATACAACTCAGTCAGTAGAGTCCCTCTCTAGCTTGCAAGAGGTTCTATGTTCAATCTCAAGTACCATATGAACTAGGCATACATCTGTAATCCCAGCACTAGGGAGGCACAGAAAGGATCAAGGGGAATCTCAGTAAGTTGGCCAGCCTGCACTACAAGAGAATCTATCTCAAAAAGCAAAGAATGCAAAACAGAAAGAAGCCAAAGGGCCTCCAAGGAGCTCCAGGTATTGAAGGAGGTATGCTTGGTAGTTTCAGCTAATGCAGGTATGTGAAAATCTACCAAACTAATCACTCAGGTGGGCATTTTTCTGTTACACATTTTACACTTTAATAAAAAGTTAAACACGGGGCTAGAGAGATGACTATGTGGCTGAGAATATAGCTGCTTTTCCAGAAACCACGAGCCGCTACACAGCAGCTCACAACTGTCTGTAACTCTAGTTCTGGGAGATCCAATGCCCTATTCTAGTCTCTTCTGGCATCAGCCATGAAAGTGATACATAAACATTCATGTAGGCAAAACACCGTATGTAAAAAAAAGTAAAACACAAACTGAAGTTTCAAGTTCTAAAACACACCATAACTTAGTATATCAGATCCCTATCACAAACTCCTACAGGTTTTCTAAAATCATACTCTTTTTTTTTTTTTCCTTACTTTTTCAGGCAGAGACTAGGATGGCTCAGGCTAGCCTCAAACTTACTACGTACTGCACAGCTCAAGTTGTTTTTGAATTTCTGGTCCTTTTGCCTCTATCTCCAAAGTCTGGGATTAAAGCGTGTATCCTGAGACCCAGCTATATTCACATTTTCACAATCAAGAGAATAACTTCTCATGATGTCACCTGAGGTCTATTGTTTTCTCAGATAACAATGTACACCACTACAGTTCAAAACAAAGGGGGAAAAAACTTACATCCTCCATATATTCTGGCTCTGAGGCAGAAGCATCCCAACGATTATTCAGAATGAAAATGTTTGGCTTGGAGAGCCGCTCATTCACCTTATGGAAAAAATGTTTCTCCTGAAAAATAACGAAAACACTTTAAAAAATATTTTCTAATTACACTTATAATTGAAACCCTTTAACTTAAAAGTCTGAATCATTTACAGCACAGTGATTGCCATCCACTAAGACCCCATAATATAATCAAAACATAACCCCAATGGCAAGGGTTCCTGCTCTTGCCAGGTTTCTCTTGACACTCAACTTATCCATCTGTATGTACAGGACAGAAAGTGATTACTTGATAATGACTTCTGTTAAAAGTTCAGAGTTAGCTAACCTGCTGGTTGTGGTAGGGGCACACCTTCTATCCAAGGCAGACAAGCAGTTCCCTGTGAGTTCAAGGTCAACCTTCTTTACATAATTAGCTCCAGACAAGCTAGAGCTACATACTAGGACCCCACTTCAAAAATAAACAAGTAAATAAATTTAGCTGAGTAAATTAACACACTTATATAAACTCTTATATAAATTCTAATAAAGTAAGTATTATATAAACTGTTTCTTGGCATTTTGGTTAAGTTCAAGTGAAGACTATTATATTAATACTATAAAGTATTTCTCATGTCTGTTCAGAACAAGGAGATGCCATAGCTAGTTGAAAATAGGAAAAGTGCCACAAAGAAAGTAATAGGTGCTAACTATTGCCTTGCACATACTGCTAATAGGGTCTCACATAGTCCAGACTGGCCCTGACCTCATTGTCTATCGAAGATGGCCTTAAGTATCTGATTCTCCTGGCTCTATATACAAGATTACAGACATGTGATTACAGAAAGCTTAACTGCTGTATTATTTCTTTCTAAAAGAGGAAAGGGTCAGAAGTGGACAAAAGTAAAGACTAGCATCCACAGGACTGGGGTGGGGCTCAGAGACAGTGCTTGCCTACCATGTGCATAGCCCTGAGTGGGACTGCTAGTCTAGCATCCAAGAGAAAACACAAATGAGAAAAGCAGAAGCAGAGGCTCCAAAGTTGTGGGAGACTGAGAATCTGCTCATCTAGAGGGAATGGATGATGGCCTCTCAGTGAACGTATGCTATTTGACCTGGGCCTCCTCCAGACTAGGCTCAGGAAACTGACAAACCCTTTCTATGGTTCACATGGGGATGTTGACAGCAACAGCTTTCTCCCTCCAGATATTTACAGCATAAAGAGTGCTCTTCCTACACTGAGCTCCTACTAAACCTCTCTCTTGTTCAGCTGTATGATAGATAACCCTGCCCCTTATCCATTTGTAATAACCCATATCTTTGTTCGGCTGCATACAATAAGTTGGTCTCTCTGTTACACACATACAGTGAACGTGCTGAGCACCCATCCTACCAATGCCAGTCTTTCTGTGTTCCCATGTTTGCCCATGTTCCCATGTTCATTACTTTGACACCCCTAGTCAGTTCTATCCTTAGAAGCTATGCAAGGTCTTGGCACTCAGCCTTCATCAAATGATGGCAGTCCTCAACAACATCTGAAACCCTCATGGAATGAGGCTACAAACTGCCCAGTATTACAACAGAATCCTGGTGATTGTGTTAGTAAGACCTCATTAATGATACTTTAGTTATGGTGTAGGGACTCAGACACTCACACAGTTTTGTTGGGTAACCTTTTTAATAGCATGCATACTAGATATCTAAACTCTGAAAGTTCATTTGGATTGAATCTGATCATTTAGGATGAAAAACCTTCCAACTGAGAGTATACACAGATGAGCTTGAACCTACATCAAGCTGGCAAAAAATGAGAACTTGAAGAGAAAAAAACTTTCCTTAACACAAGACATGAAAGCAGGAGAAGAAATGGTTTGGATTTTACAAAAGACTCTTTAAGTGAACACCTATCTTAGGCAAGGGGAATGTCAGTCTCATACCCATTAAACCCATAAACACTTACTAGAAGCTAACGTCACTGAGCCCTGGATCACTACTGAAACCAGGCAACACTAGAGCAGACCAGAAACAGCCCTCTGTTCCTCGGGAAACACAGGCATTTGGTTACTTCCTAGTTCATCACCTGGACTTCCTCACTGGAGTGAAATAAAGGGGGATAGATGCCATCCAAGAACAGTAGCAAAAGTAAATCTTACCGTGTTCATCAGGGTTGATTCTGAGTTTGCAACCAAAACAAAGACATCCGCATCAAGGCAGAACTTATCAATCCAGATATCCAGTTCTGTGGTGACATCTGTACCTGGGCTAATGGGAAGGAAGCAAATACTGCATCATATGATATTTGTTAAAAAGCAAAATTTGGATTAAACATTTGAGTTCAAAAGGCAAAAATTCAGCTATCAATCAGATGTCTAGAAAATTTTAATCCAGTGTTTTTGACAAAACAAGCAATATAAGCGATACTTCAATCTTTCAAATTTTTACACTGGAAAAGTAGCAATAATAAAACAGACCAGGCTAATAGCAGTAAATTGTTCCAATCAGCTATATTCAGTACAACTTATAGGTTAAACTTCTTAGAATCACACCTAAAACAAAAAGAAAAAAATCCTCTGAGGCCAGGCACAATGGAAAGCAAAGGCAGACAGATCGCTGGGTGTTCAAGGCCAGCATGGCCTACAAACAGGACAACCAGAGCTATGTAGAGACCTTGTCTCAAAGGGTTAAAAAATTAAAACTAAATAGTTTTTCCATAGAACACCAAATTATTAACTGAAGAAAACAAAAAGCACACCAAAAATATTTGAATCCTTTGAATACTAGAGGTTAAAAAGATAATGAACTGATGCTGCACTACTTCAGGCAGCACTATTAAAGGGACTTAAATAAAATACACCAGGGGAGCGGCACTTTCAGCTCAGGACAGAATACCTGCAGGGCAAGTACAAACATGGTTCAACCCCCAATGCCACAAACTAAATAAATGATTAAAAACAAAATTTGCATATTAATAAAAGCAATGAAAAAATTCTAAAAGCATTGTTGCCTTCAGAGAATTCAAACCTCCTAAATTTTTCAAGCTGAATAAAAATACAAGAAGCGGAAGCACAGCACCAAAACCCACCTCTGCACTTCCTAACTACACTGCACAGGACTTCCTAACTGTACTGCACAGGACCCCCTCTGCACTTCCTAACCACACTGCACAGGACCCGTCCCCCCTGCAATTCCTAACTATACTGCACAGGTCCCCCCTCTGCACTTCCTAACCACACTGCACAGGACCCGCTCCCCCTGCAATTCCTAACTATACTGCACAGGTCCCCCCTCTGTACTTCCTAACCACACTGCACAGGCCCTCCCCCAACAATTCCTAACTATACTGCACAGGACCCCCTCTGCACTTCCTAACTACACTGCATAGGACCCCCTCTGCACTTCCTAACCACACTGCACAGGACCCCCCACCCCCTCTTCACTTCCTAACCACACTGCACAGGACCCCTCTGCACATTTTAACTACACACACAGTGATCAGTGGCTTCATGTTCCTCTGGACTCCTGCTCTTGCTATACACCTTCCCTGCCAAGATGAACTACGGCCTCAGACCAAGAACCAAATAAACTCCTCCCTCAAACTGCCTCTTGTCAGGTATTTGATCACAACAGTATAGTAAGTAGCATTACTGTATCAAGTAAACCCAGGAAAAACACAATTTGTATGTAAATTTACCTGTCTACCAAAACCAGGTCATCTCTCAAGAGAGCACATTTTGCTTTGGGCCAAAATACATGCACAAGGCAGCCAGCTTTCAAGTCTTTGTCCATATGGAGAGCATGGGCCAGCTGATTAACAGTCTAAAATGAGAAGGAAAGAGGTTTAATAAAAATTATAAATACTACGGTTTGGCACATCTATTTTAACCTACGCTAGTGCTAAATGGGGTCCAGGTTGGTCTTGCTCTCACTGGGATTTACAGGTGTGTAATACTAATGGCAGCAGAATGGCCCCATTTTCGCAAATGAAAAGTTGAACTTCAAATGGTTTGAAATAAAACCACCATATACAAGGATAGAAAGTGTGACTTCTTTGTTCATAATAATAATAATAAAAAGAAATAAAACCACCTTAAGAAATCTGAAGTTTTTTACACACACTCACACACACACATTTTAAGTATATATGGGTATTTTACTTTCGTGTGTATCTATGTATCATGTGCATGGCTGGTGCCCTCAGAGGCCAGAAGAGGGCATCAGATTTCCCTGGAGCTGCTGAACTTACAGGTGGTAGTGAACTGTTATATGGGTACTGGGAATGAAACAGGGGTCCCCTGCAAGAGCAGGCAGTACTCTTTTTTTTAAGATTTATTTATTTATTACATATACAGTGCTCTGTCAGCACTGCATGCCAGAAGAGGGCACCAGATATCATTATAGATGGCTGGGAGCCACCATGTGGTTGCCAGGAATTGAACTGAGGACCTCTGAAAGCCTCGCTGAGATGGCTCCGGACCTCTCTCCAGCCTGAGCAGGCAGTACTCTTAACCACTGAACCATTCATCTCTTCAGTCTGGAGAAACCTGCCTTTTTTCTTAATATTTATTTTTATTTTATGTGAATTGGTGTTTTGCCTGCATGTGTAACTGTGTAAGGGTGTCAGATCTTGGAATTGCAGACAGTTGTTAGCTGCCATGTGAATGCTGGGAATCAAACTCAGGTCCTCTGGAAGAACAGTCAGTGTTCTTAACCGATAAGCCATCCCTCCAGCCCCAAAACCTGGCTTTTAAAATAACCAAATAGGAAGAAAAAAAATTCTTTTGAAAGTTCACTCACACTGTCTACAAAAAAATCAGGGTTTGGAAACATAAACACAAATGGAATACTAGCTGTTTATCATAAAGAATAAGCTATGAAGTCTGTTGTTTTTGCAAATTTGTATTTTCTGGTTCTTCTGAAATGAAGGTGACTGCTTAGTTAGAATGAAAAAAAACATTTAGAAGTAATACTAAAATCAGTTTAAACATCCCACTGAAGTAAGAGAGGTCAAGTCCAGTGTGTCAAGGCTAAACTGGCCCCAAACTCATTGCTACCCTCAGGCCTCAATCAGCTTCCTGAGTGCTAGGAGTACAGGTGTGAGGCACCCACCACACTCAAACTTTTTAAGTCTTGGGCTGGAGAGATGACTCAGTGGTTAAGAGCACTGACTGGGGGCTGGAGAGATAGCTCAGCGGTTAAGAGCACTGACTGCTCTTCCAGAGGACCCGGGTTCGATTCCCAGCACCCACATGGCAGCTCACAACTGTCTGTAGTTCCAGTTTCCAGTTCCAGGCAAAACACCAAGGCAAATAAATAAAATAAAGTTTAAAAAAAAAAAAAAAAAAAAAAGAGCACTGACTGTTCTTCTGGAGGACCTGAGTTCGATTCCCAGCATCCACATGGCAGCTAACAACTGTCTGTAATTCCAAGATCTGACACCCTTACACAGTTATATATGCAAGCAAAACACCAACGCAAATAAATAAAATAAAGTTTAAAAAAAAAAAAAAAGAGCACTGACTGTTCTTCTGGAGGACCTGAGTTCGATTCCCAGCATCCACATGGCAGCTAACAACTGTCTGTAATTCCAAGATCTGACACCCTTACACAGTTATATATGCAGGCAAAACACCAATTCACATTAACTAAATATTTAAAAAAAATTTTTTTAAAGTCTTTTAAGATTTTTTTTCGGGGCTGGAGAGATGACTCAGCGGTTAAGAGTACCCGTCTGCTCTTCCAGAGGACCCGGGTTCGATTCCCAGCACCCACATGGCAGCTAACAGCTGTCTGTAGTTCCAGTTACAGGCAAATACCAAGGCAAATAAATAAATAAATAAATAAATAATAAATGAAGTTTTAAAAAAAAAATTTTTTTTCCTCATTAGGCAGTAATTCACAATTCAAAAACATTGAAACACTTATCATTTAAACCCCAAATTATTTCTGTTTCTCAAGATAACTTCTTAGGTATATTAACTTATGAAACCAACGGACATATTCAATATAAAAAGGGACTTAAAGCAAAATTAAAAAAGAAATTAAGGACCTGATACAGCACACATGTCACTATCGTCGTTACTAAAAGCATCTATTTTATGGGCTGGGAATGTGGCTCAACTGCTCCAGTGCTTGTCTAGTCCTCTGTCAGCACTGCATGAAAGCAGAATGGTGGCACATGCCTCTGTAATTGTGGTATTGGGAGGTAGGTCATACCTGGCGACATAGCCAGTTCAAAGCCAGCTTGAACTACATGTGACCTTTTCTTTAATATAATAAAATGAAAAGGCAGAGGCTAGAGACATAGCTGAGAGGTTAAGAGCGCTAGATGTTCTCCAGACTACTTGGGCTTGGTTCCTAGTACTCACCCACCCAATCCAATCCCAGGGAATCTGAAGCCCTCTTCTGACTTCAACAGGAAACACATCCACGAGATACTTGGATATACTCACAGACAAAACACCCATACACCCCCCACAAAAAATAAAAGGATAGAGAAACATCTATTTTTCAAATGTACTCAAAGTCTTGGATGAGGCTGAAGTAAAAGTCTACAGTGACAGCGTAGATACTTCTGTTAATTCGTTTTTAAGTTTATTTTTACATGCACAGGTGTTTAGTCAGCATGGTTGTGTACCACTTGCATGCTTACTGCTAAGGTGCCAGGTCCCCTAAAAATGGAGTTATAGATGTTATGCTCCACCATGCATATGCTAGGAATGGAACTTGGGTCCCTTGAAAAGGCAGCCAGTGATCTTAACCACAAACCCATTTCTCTAAGCTCCTAATTATGTTTTTAGTGTGGCTTGCTTTAATAAATGCTTCCATAAATTTGTAAGCCTATATCAATCTTGGTACAGGATTTATAAAATTAAGATGCTAAAGACTGTGAAGTGGTTCAGTGAGCACTTTCTTTTTTTTTTTTTAAAAAAAAAAAAAAACTTTATTTATTTGCCTTGGTGTTTGCCTGGAACTGGAACAACAGACAGTTGTTAGCTGCCATGTGGGTGCTGGGAATCGAACTCGGGTCTACTGGAAGAGCAGATGGCGCTCTTAACCGCTGAGCCACCTCTCCAGCCCCGCAGTGAACACTTTCTAACACAAGCCCCCTGGGTCAGTTCTCTACCACCACAAACAAAAGGAAATAAATAAATAAGGAAATAAAACAGGGTTGGAAAGATGGTTCAGCAGCTAAGACTGGATACCACTCTGGCAGAAGACCTGAGCTTGGTTCCCAGCATCCACACTGGCATGTCTTCTAGCCTCCTCCAGCACTGTCTCTTGTGTACATATCCCCCTATTCTCACTATCACTGGCACTTCTGAGTGAGTGAGTATACATGCAAGCAGGTGGGCAGACACACACACACGCACACACACACACACAGACGGAGAGTTAAAAAATAAAACAAAACTGATATCACGCAGTTTAGAGAACTTGCTTCCCGGTTCGGTTCCTAGCATCCACATGGTGGCTAACAACCATCTGGTACTCTCTTCTGACCTCCACAAGTACCAGGAACGCACGTAGTAAACAGACATGTATGCAGGCAAAACACTCATACATATAAAACTTTCTAAAATTTTTTAGTTGAAAATAAAATAACGGAGCTGGAGAGATGGCTCAGCGGTTAAGAGCACTGTCTGCTCTTCCAGAGGACCCGGGTTCAATTCCCAGCACCCACATGGCAGCTAACAACTGTCTGTAGTTCCAGTTCAAGGCAAACACCAAGGCAAATAAATAAATAAAGTTTTTTTTTTAAAAAAAAAAAAAAAAAAAAGAAAAGAAAATAACTGTAAAATTGTGATGAGGTTTGAGGGTTCTGTTTTATTGCAAAGGTCTCACTACACAGGCTTGCCTGGAACTCAGAGATCTGCCTGCCTCCTCATTAAGATGTGAGTTATTTTAAGTGCTGAAAATACAGAATAGTATCTATAGGAAGACAAATACTCAGTGGGGTATAAACTATTATGGTTGTGTTCTTTTCAAAGTAAAATATTACAAACAAGACTAAAAAAGATCATGTCCATAAAGTAGCACACAGCAAAGTTTCCCAAGACCCAAATCTTTCAACACAAATAATTCAAACTCCAATTTGGTAGAAAGTCTTAACTACAAAGTAATAGGGGTACCTGGAGTGGTTTGGATAAGAATAGCCCCCATCGACTCAAATATTTAAATACTGTTCTACAGTTGGAGAGACTATTTGGGAAGGATCAGAAGGTATGGAACTATTGGAGAAGATGTATTACTAGGGGTGGGCTTGAGGCTTCAAAAACCCTCACCATTCCCAGCTAGTTATCTCTGCCCCATGCTTGCAGATAAGATGTGAGCCCGCAACTATGGCTTTGGCACTATGCCTGGCTGCCCACTACCATGCTTCCTGCCATAATGGTCATGAACTTGCTCTGAATCTGTAAGCTCACAATAAACTCTTCTATAAACGGTCTTATTTTCAGTGTTATGCATGGCAACAGAAAAGTAACTAAGAAACACCCTTAGCTGTATATCAGACATTTGAAGAGTGTTGCCTAATCCCAGCATTTGAGAGACAGAGGCAGGGTATCCCTGTGAGTTAGAGGTCAGCCTGATCTACACAGAAAACATTAGGTCAGTCAAGGGTACATAGTGAAACCCTGTCTCAAAAATATAATGAATTTTAAGATTGAGAAGTATTTTCATAAATCTCATTTTTCTTCTCTCAAAACTAATTTAAAGAGTGTGTACTATCTACAAAGGTGAATAACAGACTGACTACTTAATCCAGATTATACTGTAAACTCACAAACTAGACAAATGGCCTCACCCAACAGTTTGCCAAAACCAGTAAGTAGTAGCAAGCAGCTGGGATGTAGTTCCATGTCAGAGCATGTACATCAGAGAATGTACAGGCTCTCACGTTCAATTTCAAGCATAGCTGCAAACATTCACACATACAGAGATCTTCAATACTCAACGTCTGTGTTTGTGATTTGTTTCATTTAAGGTGGCTATGAAATACCTACGAACATAGCTCAGGTATTAAGCTTTTGCTATCATGGTCAAGGACCTAAAATTGCCTCTGGGCCTAGTTTGAGAAATCTGCATTTACTCATGAATATGCTTACTAACTTTTCCCAAGGTAAAAGGATTTAAGTTTTAAAAGGACAAAGGCCAGGCAAGACATGGTGGTATGTGTCTTTACATCCCAGCACTCCGGAGGCAGAGGCAGGCAGATATCTGTGAGTTCAAGGCAGTGATTTACACAGAGAGTTTTAAGCCAAAAATGTCAACATAGTAAGATCCTATCTTTAAAAAAAAAAAAAAGGAAAAAAAAAATGTTCTTACTAAATCAGGTTTTAAAGAAAACTCCTAATGTGGGGGCTAGAGATGGCATGGGGGTAAGAGAACTGGCTGTTCTTCTAGAACTGCTCTGCTTCAGTTCCCAGCACCCACACAGCAGCTTACAACTGTCTCTAACTCCAGTTCTGGGGATCCAATGCTTCTCTATCGTCTGTTAGCACTGTATGCACCTGGTGACATAAATGCAGGCAAAACACTCATATACATAAAATAAAAATAAAAGACCTTTAATTCTGTTTTTATTTAAAGTTAGTGGCAGAGTTTACTTAACATGCATAAGGCCCTGGGTTCTATCAGGCCATACCCGCAGTAAAAATAAATTAACAATTTTATACTTCTAGTAATTCAGCGCTCAGGAAAATACCTTTAGGACTCAAAATATTAGTAATGGTTCTGCAAGCTGGCAAAGTAGTGTCACTAGTTTTTCCATGCCTAACCACAGGGACATCTTACAAAATCTTACAATTGCAAGGGATTTCCTGGTGCATTAAGGATTGGGTGGTATACCTTCACACTTTTCTTCTCATCTGACCCTTCCGTCATAAGGTAGGCTTTATCTCCATCGGTCCCCTCAACGCTCAGAAAGCAGTTGGTTGTGTGGCCAATCCCGCTAGGGAGAACTTTATCCCACAGCATTGCATTGATGACAGAGCTCTTGCCACTACTCGTCCTGAGAACATGCAAAACAAGGAGTAAAAAACACGCTTTACTGGGCTCAGAACAGTACGTTCACAGTTCAATTTTACAGACAACACCTTTTACTTAAAAAAAAAAAAAAAAGACCAGAGAGCACACCTGTAATCTACAACTTGGGAGCTGGAGACAGGAGCACCAGTTCAGCTACACAAGACAAAGTAAAATAAAGTAAAAAAGAAAAACACAAGCAGGCAAATAAAACAGACACGTGCTGTTAAATATTAACAACAGACATTTAGAGAAGATATAGTGCTAGAAAATTTTGACAATTTGAAACATCAAAATTCTGTAGTATGTTTCCTATTACAAGATGAAGTCTAATGTCCCATCTTCAATCTAGACTGGACTGAGACTGCTTCACAAGTGACAATGGATGGCTTCCAAGGCCAAACATAAAAGGCAATGCAGCTCCTTCCTGTTTACTGGGTCACATGCACTGGGAATCTTGCCACAGGAGAAGTCAACTACACTGAATGCTCTGCCACAGTTAAGTCAAGCTGATGGGAGGTCTGGCATGGTGTTCCAATTGAGTCTCCAAGTCACTCCAGCCCGGTACCAGACATGAGAGCAAAGATAGCAAATAACTTCAACCCTCCAGTGTTGAGCAACCCCAAACTTCAGCAACAAAGACAAGCTGTTTCCACTGTGTCCTGTCTGAATTAAAAACCAGTGTGTACAATGAAATGGAAGTTTGTTCGCTTTGGTTTTGAGAGGGTTTCTCTGTGCAGCCCTGTCAGTCCTGGAACTCACTCTGTGGACCAGGCTGGCCACAGACTCGGAGATCTGCCTGCCTCTGCCTCCCCAGTGCTAGGACTAAAGGCATGTGCCACCACAGTACAGTTGTTGTTTGCAAAACTAGTCTGGGTCCTCCACCTCCATCAGAATCTAGGAGAATACCAATGATGCCAAGCCCTCAGGTACATTATGAATCACAGAATCAGACCATAAAGTTACACCCAAGCACAGGTTAATCCTTCTCCTGTGCCTAATAATACTGGGATCACAGATATGTACCACTATATATGAATTTATTTTATCTCCAGCCACCAACACCAGCCACCCACCTTCTAGGGACTCAAAATTTTCAACTCTCAAATCATTTAGTGACCAGTTCTAATCTAAAATTATCTAAGGGCTCCACCCTATCTTACTCAGGCTCATTAGCATAATGATCAGAGGAGCTCATTCTAAGTAATAAAACCTATTCCCATCACTCAAAACATCCTAAGTCTGTGATAGGAAGGAATATGAATGCCAACTATCCATCTTCTGTTCTAGTATCCCAATTACTCCTAGTTTTCCTGACCTGTGTGGTATCTCTATTTTGTGGATGGATCCTCTTCTCCCCTATCTTGTTATTACTCTCCCTTTCCCTGTGAATAATCTCAACAACTTCCAAGATCTCAATCACCATCATGATAATTTCTCAACTTCCCAGAATTTGCCTGGATTGCAGTTTTGTACCTCCAACTCGGCAATTTGGAAAACCTAATCTGAATGGCTAATAAGCCTCAACTATACATATCTTCATCACATGAACACAAACACCTGGTCACAAACTGTGAGACAATGCTGTTTAATTTAATTTATTGCTGTTTAATAAATTTATTTGTTTAATAAAATGCTGATTCACCTGAAGGCACATAAGAAGTAGAGACTAGGAGGATTCTGGGAGAGAAAAGGCACGGAGGATATGCCAGGCAGACACAGAGGAAGCAAGATGAGAATGCTACTCTGAGAAAAAGTACCAAGGCACGAGGCTAAACATGGATAAGAATTATGGGTTAGTTTAAGACTAAGAGCTAGCAAGTAATAAGCTTGAGCCACAGGTCAAACAGCTTATAATTAATATAAGCCTTTGTGTGATTATTTAGGACTAAGTGGCTCTGGGACTAGCTGGGCAGGACTTTCAACTACAACAAACCTACAATAAATGACACTCAACCAACCAAGTAATTTATGACTCTCACCTTTCTAATTAATCTCTAGGCTATTCTAATTATTTTTACTTACATGTCTGTGTGTACCTACTTTTCTGTATGTGTACCATGTGCATGTAGTGCTCATGGAAGCTAGAAGAGGGCATCGGATCCCTTGGAACTGGAGTTATAAGGAATTGTGAGCCACCATGTGGGTGCTAGGAACTGAATCCTGGTCCTCGTCAAGAACAGAAATTTTTAATTTTAATTAGTTTTAATCACTCCTGCATGTTTAAACACTCCTTAAACACGCCTGCATGTCTCATGCCCCTAGTTTTATATCTCTCATCAACCCCTCCTGGAACCACGAAAACTAGGATCTTCAAATTTCTCACCTCCAGCCTCCTATTCCTTTACAATCTATCCTCTGTGCTCTCCATCCAACTCGGCAATTGTTAACCCTAAACCTAAGTACACACAGCTGGCTGTACTCTGTGCAGTCTTCAGCAAACAGGACTACTCCTCTTCCCTCACCATTCAAATGCTCCCGAGTATCTCAAACTTAACAGTTCTCCAAGCACATTAAGGTCTCCCTCTGTCTTTCCATTTACCACTCTGTACAAGAAATGGCCTTCCCCAGCAATGACAGGTTTACAAGCTAATAAAGCCACAGCAAGTTGAAAGTATGTTGCGAAAATAAAGATGCAACTGGCCTCCCCAACATTACCTGGCTAACTAGGAACCATGGCTCCCAGCCACACCTTAAGCCAATCTTTTACTGCACAGGTGTGTGCATTGCTTTCACAATATCATGCTTGGGCAGGGAGTGAGATCAGTCACTGTCAGAGACAATCTGTTCCTATCTCTTAGCCTCAAAGAAGACATCAGTCCCCACCATCTAGAGCTCTGTTCCTACCACTTCACCTTGATCTTAGGTGAAGCCTATTTAAGGAGCTGGCTCTCTCTAAGCTTGTGTAAGGCCTGAGAATACTGTGCCAAGTAGAAGCAGACAAACAAGAGCATTGTGAAAGGCTTAGAAGGACCTTAACAGGACAGTTTAAGATGAAGTAAAGACTAGGTCACCGCCTAGCACCACAATATTACTACTAGAAATAGAAATGAAACACAGAATAGACTTAAGTAGCCAATACAGGAGAGCCAGTTCAAGGCCCTTGGCTATTCTGTCTCAAAAAAGCTAAATACACAAATAGCATATGAAAAGGAATCCTTCAGATGCAGTAGCCAGGAAAGCCTTCTGAGATAGTAACATTTGAGGTAAGATATGAAGAATGATCCAGGCATCAACAATTATAACTGAAAAAGCCATAAGATGAGAAACAACTTGAGTCTATGACATGAGTTTAGTAAATAAATGCCACTATCGGTTAAAAAATTAACAAGATAGTTGAGACAAAAGTATAGGGTTGCTCATCTGTCCTGGTGTCCCTAGAGCGCACACAGTGAACAGGGATCAACCCAGGGCCTAATGCATTTTGATCCCAGGCCACATCTCCAGCTCAACACCAGATTCGACAAAGATCACTCTATCACCTAGAGACAAGACATAGAGTACTCCCTGCTCTTCCTCTGGGAATCATAAGTTAAGCCTTCTGGAAGACATACTTAATTATTAAGGAGTGGTGTTTCATGTCTAATTCCAACACTCTACTCAGGGTGCAGTAACAGGCAGCCCTGTGAGTTCAAGGCCAGCCTGGTTTACACGGCAAGTTCCAGGATGGCCAAGAATACATAAGCTCCTCATTCTCAAGAAAATAAAATTAAAATAATCAATATGAACCTAGAAAAATAACTCACAACCTAGGTATGGTGGTTCAAGTTTGTAGGATCAGGATTCAAGGCCAGCCTAGGTTACATATAAAACCCTGTCTCAAGAACAAAAAGAGGAAAAAAAATTATACATCAAGTTCATTACCCAAATCTCCATCTTTCTAAATGGCTAAAAGCCAATCCTTCAGAGCTGAGAGTCCTTAGAAACAAAGGTACAGCAGCAGCTCTTGTAAAGCTTCATGTCCAATCAGGTGATGGATAAGGTAGCAGCTGCAATCCCTAAGGGGAAGCTGTTGTGAAAGAAGCAAGAGGAGCAACCCACTGAAAGAATCAGACAAAGCTGACCTGTGCAGCTAACCTCAGATGAAGTCATAGGGTTTACCTGCCAAAAAATGCCACTTTCATATGTCTCCGAGACAGCACCTCCCCAATGACAGCAAGCTTGTTTCTGTAGCCCTGTATTTCCACAAGATCATCCTCAGTTGCTATTCGATCAAGTTCAGGATTCCTGTAAGTTGCTGCAAAGTTGAAACAGTATTAGAAAAAGTGATATAAATGAATTCTTCTAATTATACAATTGTATATGTTTTGGGTTGTTCTACAGTAACATACAACTTGAAAAGTAAAAATGTTAGTAGTATGAGTATTTGATTTATTTTCTCTTTTTTTAAAAAAATGTATCAGGTATTTAATCTAGGACCTCATATATGCAAATAGACATTCAATTCTAAGCTACAACCTTGAATATCAAATAAAAGGTGAATGTCCATTGCGATGACTATCATGCATGAGAAACTTTCAAAAATATCAAAGATTTCAAGGACTTGATGAAAGGAATCACTTAATATTTATCTAGTGCTCAAAAATACAAACCATATGTGAGACAAAACTCCAGTTTTAAAGACAGAAATAAGAAGGTAATAATTTTACTCAAGTCAGTCTTGAGCTGGAAAGAAATTCACATGCTGAGTTGTGGATGTTTCTTAGCCCTCAGGCACTAAGGTGGGAAGGCCTTGCTTCCCTGTCACCTCAGATCATGATTGCCACAGGCACCACCGAGGAAGGGATTCAAAGTCTAATCAGTAAGAACTGGCAGAGAGAAAGATCAGGGGAACTGTCCAGTAACCCTGACCAAGGACAAAGGAAGTTCCCAGATCACAGGTTTGAAAAAGCAGAATAAGAGCCAGGTGTGGTGGGGGTGCATACCTTTAATCTCTGTGTCCTGCCGGCAAAGGCAGGTAGATCTCTGTGAGTTCAAGGCCAACCTGTTCTACAAAGAAAGTTTCAGGACAGCCAAGGCTGTTCCACAGAGAAACCTTGTCTCAAAAAAAAAAAAAAAAAAAAAAAAAAAAAAGAAAAGAAAAGAAAGGAAGGAAAGAGGGAACAAAACAGCCCCTGTTTTAATAAGAAAGTTAATACTGTCTTTCTGTTTTTTGCTTATCACCAGTAACACTCAGTACTGAAGTGATTAAGCTTAAGTTTTTCACACCTCATTTTACATTTCAAGCACATTAATAAAGCGTGCATAACTGGTGAATAATGAAAAGACTGGCTCTGAATTCACTATGTAGCTGAGGACCTTGAACTCCCGGTCCTGTAAGTTGGCACCACTAAGCCAAGGTTGTAATACTTAAAGCTTTACCTTACATACTATACTCCTTGTTATTCTCATTTTACACTTCTAGATTTGTTTCTATTCACCAGACCCCCTCCCCAGGTATTAGTCAAAAAAATTCAGATCCTAATATCGACTTTTCACTCCGTCCCAGCATAGTATTCAATCTATAATTGACTGAATACAGAAAAGATATTTAACTTTAGTTTTACTCCCTATCAACTTTAGGAAATAGTATTTTTCCCAAGTCACTGTGTTAGCTCAAATTCCTCTCAAATTGGAAACAAACATTTTTATTTTCCTACTCAATGAAACTTGAGTTATGAGACATTTGGAATTAGAGATAATAAAAATTCCAGACCCCAGGAGCTCAAATCTGGTGAAGGAGACTCAGAGAACAAGTGGGAAAATATTTGATTCAACCAAGACATGAAATGCTTCCCCATTGTCACTAGAAATATTCTAAGAATTCCTCACTTTTTATTGTAAGCCTAACAGGCAGATATCCTAAGAACCTGAAATCCCAACTGTTCTCTCCAAATTAGAATATCTTGACAAAGCTACTGAAGCTACCTTTGGGCAGTTATACAAATGAATATATTTATCCTCTCCTAAAGGAAGTACAAGTCATGTGAGAAAAGAGATAAGCCTGAAATTCTAAAATTGCTCCAGGACATACTGTGGAGGGGACATACTTAATGGCTTCATATAGACAGCCTGCTTGTTGGGCAAATCCTAGCTTTGTGACCTTGGGGCTAGTTGCTTTAAAATGAGTGTGCCTTTAACTTACCTATGAGTCTTATGAAGGTTAGAAAAAATTTTAAATTCATAAAAACATTCAGAATAGTATCTTACTGGTTTTATAACTGTAAAATTGCTTTTACTCACTATAGTATTATATATATAGTATTATATATCACCACAGAATACAGAATAAGGTGAATTCAACAACTAAACCTGAACAGGGCACACACCTGTAAACCTAGCAGTCAGGAGGCAAAGGCAGGGGAATAAGGAGTTTAAAGCCATTCTCTGCTACACGGCCAGTTCAAAGCCAGCCTGATCTCAAAAAATTAAACAAAATAAAGAACTACTGTTGAAATAATAAAACACTTGTATATATTTTCAACAGCAGTTCTAAAATTTTAAGAGGTACCAACCTTCAACAAAATGTGACCCCTCAGTAACAAACTCCAGTAACTGGCCAAAGATTGCAGTGATGGCCTTCTTTGCCAACACAAAGTGCTTCAGTGGAGACACAGTTTCTGCCATTATGAACCTAGGGTGAGAAAGGTTAGAAATGCAATAATTAACCTCTAGGTGATGCAAAGCCTGGAGTCTCAGCTACATAACAGGTTGAAGCAGGAGGTACACTTCAGCCCAGGAAAATGCAGGGCTTTCCTTCAAAACTCTAATTAAACTGAATAACAAGGGGTCTGAGGAGGTGGTGCAGCGACCCTGCCTCAATTCCTAGCACCTACGTGGTGGTTCACAATTGCCCTCCACTGGCCTCCACAGGCACCAGGTACACTACACACATGGTGTACACAGATTTACATGCAGCCACAATACCCATGCACATAAAATAAAAATTATTTAAAAGTTAAAAAAGAAAGGTCATTTTTAAGAAATAATAATAAAAAATAAACAATATTAAGGAAGCTTGTGTCACAATTTATAATCCCAGCACTCCAAAGGCAGACAGAGACAGGTGGATCTATGTGAGTTCAAGGCTAGCCTGGTCAACACAGTGAGTTCCAGGACAGCCAGAGTTGTTACACAGAGAAACCCTGTTTCCAAAAAACAAAACAAAACAAAACAAAAATTTTAGTCAGAAACTGAAGACCACTCTTGATGACAACCTCTTACTAAAGCAGGTGAAATCTGCCTCCCCTAGTGATGCCTGTAATCCAAGAACTAAGGAAGTTAAGGCAGGAAAATCTGCACATTCAAGGTTTACAGAGGCAACAGTGAATTGGCTTGCCTCCATCACTTAGTCAGACCCTGTCTCAAAATGAGTTTAGAAATGGTTTGGGGTCAGGGGAATATAATGGCTCAGTGGTAAAGCACTTCTCTAGCATGTCAGACCTGTGAGGATTCAATCCTCGGTTAGGGAAAAACAAATATGTAAATAAATAATGTAAAATCGGTAAAGACTAATGACAAAAAATCTTGGTTGCATTTCCTACTTTATTTCCCTTAAATAAAGAAGATGAAACTATTGTAGCTAAGCCGCGGCTGCATGTGACTCTTAAGCACATCAGGGAACTGGGTTAGGGAGAGGAAGCCAAGATCGCAAACCATAACTAAGTTATTAACTTTCCCAATTTACGGTGTAGAGAAGAAAATAAAATTCCCAGGTCACAATGCAGTACAGACACTGAGAAAGCAGCAGCTTTCATCACAATTAAGGAGTCGGGACTTAAAGGAGGCATGACGGCTTATGGCCAAAGTCCCCAAACTTCAAGGAATGTTAAATTTAAAATAAAAGACGCTGTACCTGGAAGCTTATGAAAAGACAACACGGACAATCACACACTAACTCCAGTGTGCGTGAAATGAAGCACTGTGGCCAGCAGGAGGATGGATCCCTCCAGAATCCTGAACTGACTGCGTGGAAGAGGTGCGTGGGGAGAGGAAGCCGCGTGGGCCGTGAGCTGGCCCAGCCGGGTGGACTCCTACCTGGACAGGCCTTCCCGAAGGCTAGCCGCCCGTCGCTCCCGCCCGGCCCGCTGCCCCAGCCGGTCAGGGCGCCATCGCTCCGCCTGTCCGGAGCTCGAAGGTCACCCCGGACGTCCCCACCCGCCAGCCGACACTCACGCCGCCCGGGCTCCGACGGTCACCCAGCAACCACAGCTCCGCCACAGCCCCTAGACTGTCTCATCCTCCCGAGAGAGGGGAGGGGCCCAAAGGAGGGGCTGTGTGGCGGCTACTTCCGACTTCTCGACTCTCCTATTGGGTGTTACTCCGAAACCGGAAGTGCATCTATTCTTGGTGCCATTTTTCTTCAGGGCAGAAGGCGAGATTTGTTATGGGCAAGGATTCTTAACTGAATCCTTGGCCGGTTTCTGTTCTACCTGGGATAACTCCTCCCCTTCCTTCGTTTTTCCCTTCAAAGTTATCAAAACTCTGCGGAACCTAGGCGTGAAAAAATGCCCATGGTTGTCTTAGAGTGTGGGGTGCGAAACTGGGGTTGAGGTTAAAGGTTCCCAAACCACAGATGCTTGTTTATCAAGCTAACCGGAAAAGCTCAAACTTTTGACTTCACTGTCCTGTTCTTGATTGGTTTCCTGGGGTTGGGTATCTTGAATGAGGTGGGTGTGAAAGGTGTGTTATTTTGGAATAAACTTGTCCATGTCTTGAACTTTGTTAGGAATCTTGTTAAATTATTGATTTTGATTCTTTGGCCAAAGGTGAAGCCCAAGAGTGTGCGTGCTCCACCTCCCGGGAGAGCTTCTACAACGTGTGTTCTTTCTCGGGTTAGCAAGTGAGATGCTTTTGCAAGGGAAGCTACTTCATTTCTGTGAATGGCAGGCACCTACCTCATTTATAAAATACTAAAAATGGCTACTTTATGGGTTATGGAAAAGTGAATGGGTTAGCATGTAAAATGCTTAGAACACTGATGGACAGACACTGGAAAGAGCTAGATAAATAAATACTGTGGTTCTATTAGGTAGGTGACCCCCCAAACAGATAAAATGAGTGATATCATTTCAGACTGTGCTTATTATTATGGGGAAAAATCAGGGCAATGGAATAGAGTATCTGGGGGAAGAAAAGGAGAAAGAGGGAGCAAACTAGGTGTTTTCTGAGAGGATGCCATTTCTAAGGTTTTTTCAAGACCTTTACTAGGAATATCTGTAATAGAAAGGACAGTGGTAAAATGGATGAAATAAAAGACCAACATGGCAGAAGTGTAGGAAAGAAGAGGGTGAGAGAAGTAAATGTTGGAAGGAAGGCAGATGTAGATTCATAAAGCTAAGATTAGAAGTATGAATTTAAGACAGAGTCTCACAGTGTAGCCCAGACAGGCCTTAAATTTGAAATTCTTTTGAAATATGCCAAGTGTTGGTTTTATAAATGTGTGTGCACCACCACATCCTGCAGAAATTTGGTTTTGATTAAGTGTAATGAAAAACTTTTGACCCGGAGAATAATAAAATTTGATATTAGCTTGTTTGTTTGCACTAAGACAAGGTCTCACTTTGTAATTCTAGCTGATGTGGAGCTTCCAAATGATGAGATTAAAGAGATATGCTACCAAACTCTGAATTGATTAATATTTGACTAGGTCATCATTCTGGTTGCTGTGGGAACTGGGTTGCAAGAAGATTCCACAATGCTTTTTTTTTAATCTTTAACAGGGCTAGAGATTGTTGTAAAAGGTTCTGGCCTGGTCTTTCCAGCTTATCTTCAAGGTTTGGACCCACAGTCCCACAGAAACACATGCAGTCCCACAGAATCACATAGACACTTGTGTTATTTTTATGTTGATTGACTTAGGGCCCAGGCATATAATTTGCTAGCTCTTTAGTCTTAAACTAACCCATATTTCTTATCCTGTTTGACTGTGCAGCTTGGTACCTTTTCTTAGAGCAGCATTTCAGCTTCTTTCCTCTGTGTTGTCTCCTGGCATCTGCATTGTCTCTCTGATGGCTCTGTGTCTGACATCTCTCTCTGTTCTTCCTGTACTCAGAGTTTTCTTAGCCTGGTAGTCTCACCCACACTTTCTGTCTGCCTTTTGGCCAATCAGCTTTTATTAAACCCATAGGCGGGACAATTATTTAAAATGTAACACATAATCCACTACAAGAGATTGATCCCAAAGTCTCATGAATCAAGCACTCTCCCTCTGAGCTACATGCCTAACCCTATATCAAGTCTTTTCCAGAATGGGGAACAGAGGCACATGCCTGTAGCAGTAGCTAATAGAACTCTGAAGCAGTAACATTGCCTTAGACCAGGAGTTTTAACTCTCTGTGGGAAATATAGTGAGACCATCATCTAGGAGAAGAAAAAAAAATGCTGGGTATGGTAACTCACTGACCCCAGTATCTGGGAAGCGAAGTCAGGAGGATTGCCTCAAGGTGGAGGCCAGATTAGAATAGAGACCTGTCTCAAAAACTAAAGGCAAGATTTATTTCTAATAAAGATCTAAAACTATTCATTTTATATGTAAACGACCAAGAGCAATCTTATACTTTGCTGTGGAAGTATTGCTGTGTATTTCAGTTATAAGGAATGTTTTGTGGACATGTAATAGCACCTACACTGGTGAAAATATCAGAAAAGGAAGAAGAGAGACTCTTGAGCAGGAGTGAACAATGAGTTCTGCAGGCAATTTCTTCTTGTGTTCTGCTCTTCAGACCTTTTAACTATCTGACTAGTCAGTCAAGCCACATGGAGGTCAGAAGCCAGTGAGCCATTTGCCAACCCTTGATGCAATTTCTACTGAAATGCTTATAAGCTATTGGATAGAAATGAGGTGAATTTCTAAATTTATATGAAAGAAGAGAAATTGTGACAATCACTAAGACCACTCTCAAAAAGAGAGGAAATAGAATTCACACTACCTGATATGCATATATGGTCAGAAGTTTCTCTCCCACCCAGCTGGTCCTGTGGCTGCTTATGAAATACTCAGAGGCTTATATTAATTATAAGCTGTTAGGCCTATGGCTCAGGCTTATCACTTGCTAACTCTTTCACTTAAAGTGAACCCATAATTCTATTTATGGTTAGCCACATAACTTGGTACCTATTGTTGATGCAGCATTCTTATCTTGCTTCCTCTTCCTCTGTCTGTCTCTCCTCTTCCCAGAATTCTCCTAGTCTGGTTGCCCTGACTTAGTTCCTGCCTGGCTATTGAACAATCAGTTTTATTAAACCAGTAGGAACAACAAATCTTTACAGTGTACAATGTATAGGGATCCAAAAAGAACCCAGGATCCAATCTCCTTTGTTTAGCCTTTTTCCTGACCATTATCCATAACACCTTGTAACCAACAGTCTAAACAAAGACAAACATCCATAATTTATTTTTTGTGGGGGGGAATGTGGACATAGTCTCTAGACTACTTTCTGATGATTGGGGGAGCCTCGCAATCTTATGGGGACCCATAGAAAATTTAGGATTATGGGAAAATCCTGAGTGGAGTAGTCTGTAAGGCTGGAATATCTCAGCTAGCAGCCTTGAAAGCTGTTTTGGATGCAGAACTGAAACATTGGATCATCTGGGCCATTCATTTTTCAGGGGGTCCTCCTCGATCAAACCTTATTCTTCTTAACCCAGAATGAATCTACAGCCTCTCATTTTTTTTTTTTTAGAAACAAATAAAAGCATAACCTCTTCTCCATATCTTTTGACTTCAATTTTTTTTAAAAACTTTTATTTATTTATTTGCCTTGGTGTTTGCCTAGAACTGGGAACTAGAACTACAGACAGTTGCGAGCTGCCATGTGGGTGCTGGGAATTGAACCCTGGTCTTCTGGAAGAGCAGTGCTCTTCCCGCTGAGCCATCTCTCCAGCCCTTTGACTTCAATTTTGAATCAAGGCACTTACAAAATATATGGGTTGGACTAATCCAGCAGCATTTATAATCAAATATCTTTACTTGGCTTTTTTTTTCTCTATTTCTTTTTTAAGGACTTTCTCTTTTTTCTTTTCTCTCCCAAGCCTATGTATATTTTTAAACACTGTAAACCATTTAGAGGTTTGTTTTTTTGTTTTTTTTTTTTCATCTGAATCTGTATTTACTGTATATCTCTTTTTCTGACCACATAAACCTTTAATCTGCTAAACATTGTGGCTAGGATTAAAGCCTTGTGGCTAGAATTAAAGCCTGGTGGCTGGCTTCACCCAGTTCCTTGGTCTGTGAGAGTTTGGCTTCATGGCAAAGGTACTGGCAGGAGCCATGTTTATCACCTGAACGCTAGGGAATTTTAGGTTCAACACTGCCACCAAGTAGACCCATGGTCTAATATTTGTGAGCTATCTGATGTGAGTACAGGAACCAAATCCTGGTCCTCTGCAAGTGCTCTTAACTGCTGAGCCATCCCTCCAGCCCCCTTTACTTTTTAACCTGTTGTGGTAGCAAATGCCTTTAATCTCTGTACTCAAGAGACAAGTGAATCTCTGAGTTACCAGCCAGAGCCACATAGTAAGATTGTCTAAAAAAAGTCTTCTGTGTATGTTTACAGATGTATGCATGTGGTGATATGTTACATATTTAATAAAACCTGGAGTGTCAAGAGATCAACCCACAGTCAAACTAGGCAGACGTAGCAAACTCTATTAGTCTTATCACTTGGGATATTGTTCTCGATCTCCAGGAGTTCCAGGGATAACTCACACAGTGGTAACTCACACAGCACAACTGGGTTTCAATGGTACACACCTTTAATCCCAGCACAAGAGGTTGGGGAGTGTTGACCTACGCCTTTAATCCCGTTACTCCAGAGACAGATCTGTTTCTTGAGTTCAAGGCTGACTACCACCAAATAGAGTAGCTCACACCTTTAATCTTAACATGGATGGAATACAGCTGGGTGAAGAAGGTATTTAACACAGGCTTTAGTCCAGCCTAGGCTACAGAACTTTCTAAAAAAGTTTCAAAAGCATCATCTCCCCACACCCTGCTTTCAATTTTTAGAAACAAACTCTGTTAATGGAAAGTTTAGCTGATTAAGCATTTACTTCTCCACTAAAATCAATAGTTGGCCTTAGCTATTAAACTTAAATCTTTAAGGAGTATTGATGTTTTTTCTTGAACTCATTTTCCAAGAGGATTATGGCTATTTGATTTTTTAAAACTTTTTTTATTTATTTTTTAATTATTTGCCTTGGTGTTTGCCTAGAACTGGGAACTGGAATTACAGTTGTTAGCTGCCATGTGGGTTCTGGGAATTGAAACCCAGTCCTCTTGGAAGAGCAGTCAGTGCTCTTAACCGCTGAGCCATCTCTCCAGCCCCAACTATTTGATTTTTAATCAGGATTTTCAGGTTTATGTAACATGGTATTTGTTTCCTTAATAATATGTCCTATGTAACCTAGGCTGACCTTGAATTCACTATGTAGTTGAGGATACATGCCTTTACTCCCAGCACTGGGAAGGCAGAAGCAAGCTAGCTGATCTCTGTGAATTCAAGACCAGCCTGGTCTATAAAGTTTCAGGACACCTAGGACTGTCACACAGAGAAGCCCTGTCCTCGAAAATAAATAAATTGATCTGGGCAGTGGTGGCACACAACTTTAATCCCAGCACTCAGGAGGCAGAGGCAGGTGGGTCTCTGAGTTCAAGGACAACCTGGTCTACAGAGTTACAGAGTAAGTTTCAGGACTGACTGCTAGGGCTACACAGAAAATACAGAAACTCTCTCAAATAAAACAAAACAAAGCAAAAAGTGAAACTAGGAATGGTATTTTCTCAAAGCCTTTATCTTTTTCTTACTATTCAAAGAACACCACCTGAGAATGTCAGATCCTGAGAAGATGAGAAATTAGTATGTGACAAAGTACACTTAGAGAAATCTAGACAGCAAAGCCTTTGAATAGTGCAGAACTATTCTCAGCTTTTGGAGTACTGGGAAATGCTTTGAAACCTCAAAAGTATTAACTCACCAATGCTGCTGTTCACAGCTGCCAAGATGTAGTGTTCACAGACATCTCTATCACAGATGTGTTCTGACTAGAATGTGGTCAGGCTCCAAGAACAAGAATGGGGGGCTTAGATGAGGCTCCATCTCTTTTCCCAGGAGCTATAGGCAGTTAATGGTTAATGAGGTGGGAAGACATTTTCTTGAGTGTTGTCCCTAACTCCATAAAGCCACCCTTGTGATCCTGTAAGCAACCTTACTCTCTGGATCACACAAAGAAGACAAGAAAGGAGGGCTAGTTGTGAGAAGTCATTCCTTTAGTCCCAGAGATGTTTTGTTTTTAAGAAAGTTGCTATTATCTGAAGACCTTGAGCTCCTGTTGTTTAAACCTTTGTCTCTAAAGTGCCTGGATTACCACTCTGTGCCACCACACCCTGGCCCAGACAGATCTTTGGTAAGCGTGTTAGGATAGCCATATGACTAGTGATCCAATAAAGACATGGAGATTTGGGTCAGTTTAGTCAAGAAAACACTCTATGACAAGCTGAGAAGCTTCCTTAGTGGTCCTCAGGAGGAACAACCTCTCCCAGTGGTTTTACAACTGAAAATTGGTTAATTTCTACTATTTAAGAGACCTGCTTTATTATAGCTGGTACAGCAGCAACTAGAATGCAGACAATTAATCAATACATTACCTCACCAAAAACCCTTCCTCCCCACATTCTTTTTTTTTTGTAAGAAATAAAAATTATCTTTATTTTGAAAGTAATTTTGCTTTTAAAAAATAAGTTCCAAATGTAAGAGTGAATTTGCTTTGTCATTTTTTTTCTTATTATTATTATGAACAAAGAAGTCACACTTTCTATCTTTGTATATCCTTACTCAAGGTCTCTTCCCCCTCCCGCCACATCAGGTCATTCTTTCTTCTCCACAACTCCCCCATCCCCACATTCTTAACACTATGGTAATACTTCAGTGGGTCTTCTCATCCTATAGATAAGTTTTTGTCAGAAGCTGGGGCATGACTTCCTAAGTATATAATGGAGCTGAAATTCTAGGAGTTCTGGTAACAGGTATTTATTTAGATGAAAACAAAGTGCCAATTGGTTATGAAGGAGCATAAGGTGGTCATATGCTTGTTGTCTCACCCCCAATTTACTTTTTGACACTTCCTGGGTGTGGTGTGTTATGCCTGCCATTCCAAAGTAGGAAACCAGCATGGGCTACAGAATGAGACCTTGTCTCAGCCCAGTTACAGTTAGTTCTAACTCTAGTTCTAGGGGATCTGATGGCCTCCTTGGATCTCCATGAGCACCGCACATACCTGGTGTGCTCACATAAAATCTGAAAACTACCACTACACATATGTACTCTGTGCCCTACTTCTGGTAGTGCAGGAGTTTGATTTCATAGAAGGTTGTCTTCAGTTTAAAAACAAGACGGGTGCTCGCTTCGGCAGCACATATACTAAAAACAAGACGGTAGTTCCTGTGGTCTAGAAAGAAAACTGTGGTCAGTTTCTTCAGTACTTTGTTTCCATTCATGAACTTGGAGCACAGGAAAGAAACTGGGTAATAGTCACCAAGCGACAACCACACTGTCATGTAATTGAAACCACCACCATTAAGTATAATTATAGACTGAAAAATGCAGTGATGCCAGAATACTTGTCAAAGATAAATTATACAAATTGTGCTTCAGATCATTTTAACATTAAAAAAGAATTTATTTTACATAAACATTATGTAAAGATAAGTCAGGTAGTCTCATGGACTGGAAGGTGACTGATCAATTCCCTTTCATTCCCAAACCTCATCAGGCAGTCACTACATTTATGAGGCAAGTCAGCTGAATGCTTGAAATCAAGATGAATTTTAAGATCTTCAATTTGTCCTGTTGAATATTCACAATATTGGCATAAATAAATCCCTTCAGATAAATGTGAATTTAGGTGCTTGCAATATTCTAACATGCTGGAAAAGCCCTTCCCACAGTCATCACAAACATGAGGGAATATTTTAGTATGTTCGATAGCAACATGTCTATTCACATTTGTATGAAGTCTGCTCCGAAATCCACATACTTGACACACGAAGAAGTTTTTGCATTTGTCAAAGGTAATCTTGCTTAAAAGGCTGCACTGTCCGTGCCCACCACTGCTGCACTTGTCGCTCATCTCTATCAATCTTCGAGCATGCTCATTGACCACGTGGCTGTGCAGGTCCTCAGGGTCACCGGTCTCATGCTCACAGAACTGGCACAGGTATTGCTCGTCTCGGCTGTGCTCCTGGAAATGCAGGTAGAGCTCACTGCTTGAGGAGAACTGCACATCACACTGCTCACACCAATAAAGGTGGTCACTGAAGTGGG